>JAQQAE010003502.1:0-20119 GCA_029823295.1 Pseudamia nigra | reverse complement strand
ATAATAAACTGTGATATAATCATTTAAAGATAAAGTATGCTTTGCGGCTCCAGGCAAATTATATTTGGTGGGAGAGGTATTAAAATTGCTCTTTTGCTCGCAAAGGTTGCCGACCGCTGATCCAGTTCTTCCTCCATAACCTCTTCTTGTTTTCACGCCTGCGGCCCTGTATTAGCAAAAGAGATGCCAACGATAACGTTGTTATTAACAATGTCCTTCGCACCGCAATTGAGGCCATTGTTGCAATCGATATTCACTGTCGATAGATGGCGCCCGTTCCCAGCATTGAGTCGTGTCGGCAGTCTGCTGCCGTGTGCGAGGTCCGTTTGGAGTGTCAATCGTGTGTACCAGACGACAAGATTCACTGAGCTGAGTTGAGATGAGTCGGGTCGCTCTGTGTGCGGCCGGCTTAAGATATGCCTAGTAATTTCTCTTTAGAAACCCAAAATATGCGAATATACGGGGGAGATTTGCTGCCTGTATTTAGCACGAACCAGGCAGAGGGTTTTTATGCTCTGAGCTGTCCTTCTAAAACCAGAAAAGAGACAGTAAAATTGGCTGAGGAGAACGTAAACTCTTATATCTCACAGAGATTGGAGGATTATTGGAATTAGTAACTCTGAGTAACAGATGAGAACAGAGACCTGTTGTTCTAATAACATCAGACCAAGGTATAAAAGACTTTTTGTCTTTATGCGGCTCTTGCCACCATCGTTTTGGAAGTACCTTCCACCGAGGAGCCGTTTTCCAGGACTCTGACTGGATTGTTTCCAGTTTTGGGCCGAAAACAGAAGATAAAGGGAATTATTTCATATTCCCCTTTTTCCCTCTAAACCCAGCTTTAAAGAACTGACTCTTAGATCGGGCCAGACTGAGGAGGACGTTCGTCTAAATTGGATTACTTCTATTTGTCTTGTTTTTCCCTTTGGAACGACGAGTAAGGCGACAATTGGATCATTTCTACCGTAACTGGATTTAAAGGACTGTTGTTCGTAAGTGAGAACATCTGGGGTGTGCAACGTGAGAGGTAGAGTGTTTAGAGAGAAGGATTTAGATCACAGTTTTAAGATTTAGTTGATTAGTTTTATGATTTATGTTTTTAAATTTATTAATACAAATTGATTAGTAAATTGCATACTATATTGATTAATAATTACTGCCTACGCTTTGCTTTGCCAAATTGCCTACAATAAAATTTATAATGAGTAATATTATCTTTTCTTTGATTTATTCCCCAGAGAGAACACCAGGTTTATGAATGTAAAACGTTAGGTTTAAGTGTGCATAACATCTAAAAGTTCTGAAAATATCTTAGCCGTAGTCCACCTACAGATTAATGTGTCCTTAGGGCCTGACTTTCCTAGCCCTTAAATATTATACCTGACACGTACTAAGAGCCTCGATCCCAAGAAGCAGCTACCATAACCAACTGGACTGGTATCATTACTGTTCCATAGAGTGGGTTTTTCCTGGCAGTTCTAGTAACCAGAGTTAGCAGGGCAGAGGTTGGAAGTAACGGTAGTGAGACGTCAGGTGAATGCTTCAAATTTACTCAGCTAAGTAATATCTCCCCAGGCTAGCACGGGTGGGTAATACCCTAGTGTAGTTTAGGGGGATTAGGACCCTATTAGAACGGAGGGCTGAGTCATAGACACCGAGGATTAAACAAAACATAAAACAGAATGTCTCCTCATGATTCCTTTAATTGTGTGTACCTGATAGGGCTCATAGAAGAAAGCCTCCACACCCTCGGACAGACCTCTGATGAGCCCAAAAGGATTCCCGAGTACATCCAGACCCAGCACCAGCACATACATCTGTTTAATAGCCTGAAATACAAAGAATAAATATTTATACAATCACCTATCTGTTCTTTATGCTTCACTTCATCATATCAGGACATTTTTATGCATTTCAGTCGTTAGATGTAAAAGGTAAGATGCATGAGAATTATGTAAAACAAAATAAACAATAATAAACAAACAACATGCAAACAATAAGAAAATAATCCACAGATGATCAAAAATTAACAAAATTATAAATAGACTGAACAAGAATAATCTGAATTATTATTTTTAATGAATATAGTGAGCAAAACAATTTTTTTTTTTAAATCAACAAGAAATGACGAAAAAAAACTCAAGAAAATATTCAAGAAAATGAATGAGCAAAAGTATCCACAAATATACAAAATAATCAAGAAAACCAGCAGAAAATCAACACAATATTGAAGTGAAAGAACAAAAATGAGCAAAGTACTTCAGGAAATTAACAAAAATAATGAACAAATGCATAATCAAGTCCTGACCCTGAGCTTAGGAAAGGCAGCTCTCTCCTGTACTATGATTTCAACACTGTGGTTGTGTGCGTTACCTGTTTAGAGTAGTGTCTAATGACTTCCCACTGCAGCTGCTGCGTCGTACAAAACTGGAATTTTAACTCAAAGAAGGCCAGCCTAAAACAAAGTACATAATTATATCAGTGGCAGGAAATGTTTAAGCATCAAGTCAAACAATCGAGCGCTGTTGTGTATGCAGGTTCATACTTGAAGACGACATCTTGTACATCGGTGAGCGTGGCTCCGATGCTCTTCAGCAGCAGGTTCAGAGACTGGACGGGGATGAGTTCAGTGTCTCTCTTCTCCTTCAGGCCGTCTTCTCCTCCTGTGCTCAGAGAGAAACTCAGATGCAGCTGCAAACAGAAAACACAACAAAGCATGTTCTGTTTGTAACTGTGTCGACCAGGTCACACCTTAGGCAAAATCCACTTCTCTGAATGTGGGTTCTTCTACATATACAAACCTTAATGGGTGAGATGTGAAAGTACTCGTAGAGGCTGATAGGTGATGTATCGGCAGCAGAAACATAGTTGAGTTCAGTTCTTATATACTCAATGTCCTTATCAAAAAGTTCCACCTGAGACAAACACAGAAGCACAAGTTAACAAAAAGTTTACTGTACACTGCCTGAACAAATGAAAGTCACACTAATATTTCCTTGAGCTGCCTTTAGCTTTGACTCCTGCACACATTCATCATGACATCATTTCAACAGGCATTAAAGTTATTTTAAAAAAGCGATATGCAGTTTACTTTAAAATATTCAAAACTAATTAGAAAATATCAGAGGTTTTTGAAAAAAAACAGCTCTGATCCAGTGCTCAAGATGTCACAATATTGCCTTACAGACAAATGCACTACTTTTAATCATGTTGTCAGCCTGTCAAAATACTGTGACCAGTAGGGTGAGTAGTGAGTCATGTAGCCTCCACTTTGATGAGCTATTGAGGCATATGGCTCTAACACAATTACCGGTAGCCATAATGAAAAACTACTTCAGGGTGAATGCAAGGGGAAAAAGTATTACACAACATCAGTGTTTCTGTTGATTTTCAAACTGGATACAGCTCCAAAGTAAAGGAATGAAGTTAGATGCAGCTTTCATAATGTCTCTCCCCCACCAGAGTTTTCTCATTAAGTTCAGGATGTTCATTGTGTTTGCTGAGTGGCGTTTCTTTATGACCTTGACTAAACTGTGACAGTTCTCACCTTATTTAAATCATTCAAAACAAGTCTTTGGTACAGCAACTACCAACACAAATGGCATGGAAAAAATCAATTTGGTTTGTGATGTTACCGTTTAGTCCATAAATGTAGAGCCAATTTAACAGCGCTATCAATTAATTGGCTAACAGCACAAACTGTACTGACTCAGTACAGGAAGATTATAAGAGACCATATCACAGTTACAGGTTATGTAAACACGATTTATAATGTATTCAGCAATTCTGTGGGTAGTTGTAGCAGACCTTTACTTATGTGGTGGTTTTAGCAGCTGTCAGTGTTCTGGTCCATGACTGCACCCGACTGTGGATAGTTGGATTAACTTTTGAACATCAATACTACAATTAATCACTTCAACTTTTCGGCAAGCTGTTGTACCAAAAGAAGTTGGAGCAATTTATTTAAGTCTTCTTCAGCAAATCCCTAATCCATCTATGAAAATTAAGTCTCATGCTCTCTGAACCACTGTCACTATTTAAACACCATGAATCCTGGCACTGTCATTATGGAATATGGCAGCAGGGAAAAAAAATATGCTGATGGAAAACCCTGGTCAGTTACCAGTTTAGCCAGTTAAATCCAGGTGGTAAGATTTTTGGCTGGGCAGTCATATGTAAACATATCACATCATCCAAACAAGACACAGTGAATGGTAAAAGTGACTTCAGTTGTCTGACCTCCTGTTGTGAGGTCACAGTGGCAGCGTTCTCAGGTGTGAACAGGTCAAGGATGGCATACAGGAAGCCTAGATCTAGCTTTAGATCCATCTCTTGAATCAACACCATGAAGTACCTGAAATAAAGTGTAGCACTGACTTAAGAGAAAAACCAAGAAAAAAAACAGAGGTAAAAGAATAAACTGAATGACAATTACTTGATCCGGGAGATGTCAGAGTGTCCAGCTGCTCGAGTGACAATGCTTATATCAGTCAGAGGTTTGGGCTCTGAAGGAAAAATGAAAACATTACGCACTAAACATGCACATAAACAGTGTATGATGCTCAATGACACGATGCAGATTAACATACCTGAATCCATGGTGATGGACTTTGGCAGTTTAACAGGATAAAAAACATAAGGGAAGATAGCCCCTGGCAGCTGATTCTGGATCTGTTGGAAAAGGTGTGTACAAGTAAAAAATACGGTGCACAAAAAAAAATATATATATTATTTCAACATTATAAGGAAGAAGTTAATTTCTCTTTTCTCACCTGTATGCGGTGGATTTGGACTCGGTAGGCTCTCTGTCGTGGTGAGACACTGTATTCGATCTTCACTCCAGGTAGGAAGTGTCTTCTGAGAGGTGCATCACATGGCTGCAGCATCCGCATATCCATACCATTAGGAGTAAAACACACCTGGGAGACAATTACAAACATCAAATAATTCAGTAAGACGACCAACTTCACATTATTTTCACTAACAAACTGGGAAAGACCGGATATTTTGAAGGAACACTGAAGCTCAAAATAAACCAGGTCAACGGCATCTATCTCATAGACCAAAATAAAGACATTTTCTTTGTGGCTAACCTGAAAGTGGTTTTCCAGATCAAGAATGGCACTGTCTATTGGCCCAGACTCTAAGTAGTCTTTGAAACTGTTCTCCAGCATCTCAGCATCTTTTGTGCTCAGAGTCTTCCATCGATTCTTCTTCTTAGGCTTGGATTCCCACACCACATCAGAACTGGGCAAGACAAAAACTGAGTTTTTAATGTCACTTGATATTATTTTGGTGCTAGTCTTTTGCTGGAAGAAGACATTTCATTTGTAGTTTTTGCTGCAGTGTATCCTTCTTGCATTATATTACATGCATTTAGGTGCATCTATTAGCATTGGCATGTTTCTTTAGTGAGTGGAACTGGCCAATTTATGTTGTATATTTACATACCTTGTGATTCCAATGAAGGAGACCTCCTGGCTGCTGCTGTTGTTCACCAGAGACACACCTACGTTCTGTAGTGACAAAATGATTTCCTGCTCAGCCAGCTGCACCTTCTCACTCTCCCAAAGCAACTTGTAGATACTGTGCTCCTCAGTAAATAGCACAACACGCTGCAGACCTGCAGAGCAAAAGGAAAAAGAAGCAGCAACATCAACTCCAGCTCGGTCACCTTGAAGATGTATCAATGTCCGGAGATCATCACACCTCCCTCTTGTCTATTTGAATAATTCTTTTTAAATTACTTTTTGACATACTCTAGAATTATACATTTGAAACCATACTTCTTGTACTGTACCTTCATAGAATGAGATCACAAACAGTCGTCCCTCATTGTTCATGTCCTCACGGTGGTCCTACAGATGCAAGAGCAGATAAACACCATGAATCATAAAAACTGTGTCCACCTGTATCCACCTCTAAAACACCATTAATTTTTTTGCTATGTGCAAGATAAAGACAAATTAATTAGAACAATGTTATTCATATGGGCCCTTGCAGTTAGTTAGCATCACCACATGTAGGTACGGTGAGTGTTTATTTGAAGTGGGATAAACTGACACTTGTACACCAGTACAGTACTGCATTCTCCTTAAAATGCATCTGAGCTCATAAGTGCCTTTTGAATGTCTTGAAAAGCACTATATTATTGTATATTTATTTGAGCTATGCGAGACTGAAAATGAGGTTAATTTTTTTGTACCGGTACTGTATTTAGTTACGCTGTAATGTTGATGAGGATACTGAATTTTGATAAAAATGTCCTCCATTTCTGTTGTTTCTTTGAGCTGGATTGTTTTGAGTTGAGGTGAGATGCACTTCCCTAAGTGTTTTTGTGGCATATCCAAGTAGCAAAGCTTAGGAGAAACTGTGTAATATCTTGTTTGAACTGCAAAATAACTTGAAATGTTGCAGTGAAATAAAATGTTTGACAAAGGCAATTAATTTAATGTCATGACACTTTGTTTAAAATGCAAGAATCAGTGAATCAACAGGGTGATTAATCAATTATATGATTACAGGTATTTATCCTAACAATTTGACCAATGTTGATGTTGGTTGTTATTTTCTGTCCTTTTGCACCAGGTAACTACATTATATTCTCTGAATATAATGAAAACAACCGAATTATCTATTATTCCTCTATTGTGTGGCAGATGCCGTACCTCCTCACTCTTCAGGTTCCCACTGTACAGGCCACACCTCCAGCACAGCTGTCTGGACCCAGTAGGCTCAGTCCAGGTGTAGTAGACAGCTTTCCCAGCCTCCAGTTCCTCCTGTTCTGTCTCCTTCTGGGAGCTGCAGGAACATAAAACCCACCCAGATACAGAAAGTGTATATTAAGAAATGCAACTTACAGTAGAACTATTAAAAACCAAGAAAAATGACCCATTAATCTGAGATGACAGGAAATTAATGATAAAATACAGTAATAGCAAAACAGAGGACGGTATAACAAAGCCCATCAACCAAGAATATAAAGTCACGACAAACCATCAAACATGAAGAACCTGCCGTCCATCCCTCAGACCTCAAACATGTCCAAAGAACACACAAAGGTGACAGTACACCAGCTTTAAAACAGAAAAAACACCCCAAACACCCACAGTCATTTTCCATGAACCTTAAAGAAATGGTTCAGACGTCTATTTTGATACTGACGCTGGCCTCGCATCAGATGAGACAAAGCAGACATACCACAATGAAATAAAGAAAGAGAGGAAGCTACAGTCTATAGAAGCAGATGAAACAATACTAGTTAAGGCTACAGAACAAAGTAAGAAGCGGGAGATTTCATTCCACTGGCAGAACCCCACTAGTCAACAGCATTCAAAACTAGTTTCTATAGGTAAAGATGACCTAAAATTTGAAATACCAAAGAAATATGAACTCAGACATGAGGAAATGAATTTATATGTCTAACCTGCTTCTTCAACCTTGAACCAATGAATTAAAATTTTGGACTCATGTAGATAAATTAAAACTGTGTTAGATGAAAGAGTTATATGAAGGATTGACACACAGTTAAACCTACTGTTGATGTCATATCATATTAGACAAGACCGATATTTATTTATCCATTGGTAACAATGAGAAGCAGATTAGACAAATCAAAAATCAGAGCTGAAGCAGTTCTACTTTTCATTACCTGCACTCTTGATCTGTTCACACGCCGCACTCAGTTTAACATCAGTACAAATGCATAGATGCATATTTACTGGTATGCACTTCCTTTTTTCTAAATAGTATAGCCATTCTGTAATTATAAAAAAGGCAATGATGCAACACTTCCAATTCAGTTTACTCATTGGTTCTTATTCCCAATCTTTCTGTTTTTTGAGTGCAGAGTGTATCACAAGAGTTTACATGTTCATGTTCTACATGTTTCTTCTCATATTTTTCTACCTGTCCTCCTCGTCTGAGAAGGAGAGGTCAAGCAACTCGTCAGCCACCCAGTTGGACTCTTTCTGGACGCTGCATGACCCAACACAACACAAAAGCATACATCGCTATCAGCAAAACAAGCACAGTGAGTTAAACTGTTCAAAGGCTGCTGCAACAAGGGAAAAGTCAAACATCAGTTTGGACAGATCACATATATGAAAAACTTATACACATACTGTACGTCACTCACAAGCAGTTCCTTCTTTGTTGGAAAAAAGTATAACTTGTTAACAATGTGAGTAATGTGTCTTCATTAACACAATAGGGAGAAAAGAAAATGAAAGTACTTACCAAATGTAAAAATAAAATCTGGAAACATATGTTCAAATACCTTCGACAAACTTTCATATTTGACACATTTTGTGTGGTGCATTTCATTCGTAAGTAACACAAAACATTAACTGTAACATTAAACATACTTGAAGCACATTAAAAGACAGCACTTGACCCAAGTCAACAGGTAATATACAGTACTTACTGTATGTATTACATTTGTATACAAATGTATTAGACCCCCTGTTATATTTGACTCAAAGACCATCCACCATCATGAAGAGCTTTAATGCAGAATCCTTCCTTCTCAGATGTTGATGTTTAACCATTTTGAACAGGACTGAGGACTTTCAAACTGAATTCACATTTTTATACCCAAATCAGAGCGGCAAATAGTACTCTCACAAGTCAGAAATTAATGAAACACAACATTCAACTATTAGAACAATTTTTTCTGTTCAGGAATGCAAGTAAACATGTGTAATTTGGCGTCTTAATCATAAAATAACAATGTGCTTTACTTTATGTATTTTTTCTGGGTTGTTTTTTTTTGTTTTTTTGCTAAAAAGTACATTTGAAAATTCATGGAAAACAATATTTTAGCATTAAAAATATCAAAGAACTTGCACATATTGGTAGATTAACATGACAGAATTATTAAAAATTATCTTGATAATTACAATACTGCTAATTTAGAGCAGCGGCGGCACAAACCTTACATATGGTGGTGGTCTAATAAATTTGTAAAGCCACTATAAATGATAAAAATATAAAACATTTTATGTGTCATATTTGTTTTAACCAACACATTTTTACATTGTACATTGAGCTTCACTGTAAAATAATCCATGCAAACCTTTCCTTCTGTTTCCCACATTTTTCCACTTGCTTATGCCCCACTAAGTATATTTATTCACAGTAGGAAATTCACTTGAACTCTTAGTATCTGTCTAAAAATACAACTTCAGTTAAATACTTGATGGCATGAAGCAGCAGGCTGCCACTCATTAAGTTTATTTTTAAACCCTTTATCCTCCGTTGGACCTTATTCGTACCTTCTTTGGAACCTCACAGCATTTTTAGAGACACAAGACTTCAATTTGTTGTCTTACCTTTGATGGAAAAATAGAGACTGATCTTTGGTGTGGTTGATGATGAGGAAAGGGGCTGCACCATCATGGTACTCGGAGAACCGAATTGTTGCAGAGTGTTCGGACAGGTTCACATCCACAATAATCCCACCCACCTGGAAAGACAACAAGAAGAACATTGAGTATTTAAAATAACAGTATGGTTTATAACTAAACATTTTGGAGCAACAATGTTTTTGTGTGTGTATACTCACAGAGTTGTCCAGATGCAGCAATAAGCAATTTTCTGGCCGAGTGAAGTCGATGGTCCGCGGAGGTGATAAACCTTCCACCTTAATCTTCAGCTTCTTGGTGTCATTTTCAGGCCAAAAGGGAACTGCGGACTATATGTGACATAAAGACAGGGTTGTTAATGATATGATGACATTTGAGGATGCTACCCTGGATATTACGAAGTATTGGAGAAGACTTTCAAAAATCCTCTGCAGGTGATCTTATTTGGACATGAGTATCTACTTTGAAAGATCAATGTTTAATAACATATCCATACAAATTACAACTGAAAATATTAAGCAATTTAAGAAACAGTATACTTGCACTCAATATCAGGGTCAAAGACATCCAATTCACCAGTGCTAAAACCTGTTATATTCCCAAAAGCATTTGCATGCACTGATGCTAAACAAGGTATGTTTACTTCTGACCTCTTCAGGTTTAGTCTCGGTCCAGTTCTCCAGCCCCTCCTCACAGACAAACACTGTGTGCTTGGTTCTGTTGACCAACATGTAAAACGGCACAAAGGTAACAATTCGGGTCAGACTGAAGCTGCTGGCTTCAATCTTCACACCAACCTGAGGTCAGAAGACACAGAAACACACAGTATAATGATGACAATAAACTTCCTCAAAATTATATTTCTGTATGTCAGTAACTGTGGCACAAAACATACCAGGTAATCTTTGTATCTGCCTTTACATTTGACATCACCATGACTCCCAACTGTATCTAGAGAGAATTCATCTGAGAGATCACTGTCTGAGATCATAAGACGGACCTGAAAATGAAAATAACAGGATTAATCCTATGCAGTGACAAACAACACAAAGAACTTCAACTATCGAACTATATCGGCAGTACTCCTTCCTGTGCAGCTGCATTTATTGAAAGCCTTTCCTTCAGTGCCTAATAAAGTATATTTACCATGTCCCTGCCGATAAAACAGTGAAAAGTGAATCAATAAATACATCAGAATAGTTTTGGTAGACAATCAGCAGATTTAAAGAACAATGCCTTTTATCTTTGCCTGGACTTCAACTAATTCAACAACATAAAAGCATCTCACCTTATTGTTTCTCAGGAAGTGGCGAGGTTTGAAGGAGAAGAGCAGTGGCATGTCATAGTCCATGGCATGCTTCCGGTGAATATCATCTGCCTTATACTGCAGCAACCTTCCCGTCTTATTAATCATCCAGTACGGTGAATGGATAGCAACAATTGTCTGCCCCTGGTCATACTTAACATGAACTGCTATATCCAGCTCTGCTCTCTTTCGCTCTTCTCCTTCATGAATGTCTTCCTCATCTCGAAGAGACTGAAACACGATGAAGGTGATCTCATCCTGGTCACTGCAGAGACTGTAGCAGACAAAGGAAATGTACTGTAACTGCAGAAGGCAAGTAAGGGAGCACAAACGTTATACTGCAGAATATATACAGTACATATATTAATAACATACAGTTTAATCAAGAAACTAGAGCGATTAAACTGATTATTCATTCACTCCACAGTCACACTGGTGGTGATAAGCTACATCTGTAGCCACAGCTGCCCTGGAGCAGACTGACAGAAATCTGGCAGCTAATCTGCACCAACAGTCTCTCCAACCACCACCAAACATTCATTCACATGCACACAAGGCAATGTGGGGGAAGTGTCTGGCAAAAGGACACAACGCAAAATGACTAGGATGGAGCAGGGTTTGAACCACCAGCCTTTTAAGTTATCAGACAACCTGCTCTACCCCCCGAGCTACTGCTACTTCTGTTGACTGGAATGGAAATTTGGTTTGCAGACCTTTCACTACCTATCCACGAAGCTTCTTCAGTGAGAACTGAAGAACTGAGAACTAAACTGGAAATTTGGTTACATCTTCAAACCAAATTTCTAGACCAGTCGCAGAAGGAAAACCACATGCCTTGGATACCATGACCTGGATGACTGAGAATCTTCACAGACATTTTGCAGTGACACACCTATTTCACCTTTTCCACATGTATTTCAGTGAATTACAATGCATTTCACCACTCATACAACATACATACACACTCATGCCAGAAGTGGCTCTAAAAACCACATAAACATTGCATCCTGTCACAACCTGACAAGCATATGTTAAAAATAACATATGTTTAAAGAATGAACCTAAAGTCACACCTGTATTCTGTAGACCAATCCTGAGCCAAGTAGTTAATCAGCTGGAGATTCAGACTTGACTGGTTGATGACTGCAGTGTGAAGCTGAGCAGAATGACCTGGGTTTAACGTGGCCTCAGGAGGAGAAACTCCACTGTTCTGATGTCCAACAAGTGGAAAGATACACAACATTAATACAAATGCAAATATATATATATATTTTTTTTTTTTAATCACTTTTTTCCTAGTGCTGTAGTATTTATGATGCTCTCACTAGACTAGAGCATCTATGTATACTTTCATTTCACTGTTGTATGAGAGTTGCCTACAATTACCTATACAAGTTTAAGCATTAAACGCAAACTTGTCTGCAGTAATGTAATAAAATGTACTGTAACCTGAAGTGTGCCGACATATGTCAACACACTTGCATAGCCTGTAGCAATCTACAAAGACCCAGAAGTGTCTAAATTACAATTACCTTTAGTTCATAGGTGATGGGGTAAGGCAACAGGTTGCGTAGCAGAACAGAAGGCCACAGGTGAAGCACAAAAGGTACATCAAAGTTCTCTCCGGCACCTCCTGTGTGTTTGAATGTCACGGTGTCTTTTAATGGCACAATGTTGACCATTATGACGGCGCCGTCATCTCCACGGTGACGGCAGGTCTGCTGAATGCGTTTGTCAGGCTGCTGGTTGCTGATGTCCTCGTAGCTGAAGCCCTCAGAACACTCATACTGTTCACCCTGATTGTCGTCGTCATCACCTGTCACTGGCTGAAGGCTCAGCTCAGATCTGTGGGAGCAGAAAAGAGTGGTAGCGGATGGAGGCGTGTGTAAGTTAATAATCGTGATTTATGAGAATGACACAAAACTAGGGTACAAACTGAGAAAGAAAGTGAAGTTATGCGTGTTCAATTTTCTTGTGAAAGCATTTCTATAGTGGGGCCAATAAGTATTGGGCAACGTAAAAATGTGCAAGTTCACCCATTTAAAAAGATAAGAGAGGTTTGTTTTCATCATACAGTGTATATTATTTGAGATGTCCCTTCACAATCACAGAAAAGCCAAAACATAGCACCCGTTGAGTACCCGAGAGTGATTAATAGAAACACCAGGCAGCACATCCATGCAAGGCTCTATACGTTCAGTTGGATTGTGGTCAAAAATGTGTTTTATGTGCAAAGATGTATAAAGAATTGTGCATGTATGCGTTGGTTTCTTTATGTGTTTGCTTTCACCTGTATGAGTCCAAAGGCACGCAGAATTCCTCAGTAGGCATAGCTGTACCCAGACATGTTGATCCCTCAAAAACTTTGAATGGGATTGAGAAATGATTGATGATCTACATCACACAACAGAAAAAATATTAGAAAGTTATAATATGTAGATCAAGTCACACACATAAGATTACTCATCATCTGGCAATGGTATAATCTTGCAAAAAGTGTGCATAGAAGGGTTTTCTTTATAATAAGACAGTACAGGGCTGTAATTAGTGTTATTTGATAATAGAGTAAGTTCAGCGTTTCATGGGAAATTATTGGTCAACCAATATTAAATGCATATTTAATTAGCATAAAAGACAAATTAAAAACAAAAACAAAAAAGAATGTACTGTGGAGTGTATGTGACAGTGTAGTGTAAATCATGGGCCAAGAGTTACAGAACAAAAGAATAAAATACAATTAAATGTTTGAGCTGTACCTGGAAAGGGGAGCGGATCTTGATGTACTTGCTGCCCTCCATGGAGTAAATCTGACAGACCAGAAAACGTGTGACTCCGGACTCTATGTGCATTACACTATACATTCCTCTGCCCACCTTGATCAGAGGAATCACACTGGCTGAGGTATGGCCAACTGGAGCTGGAAGGGGCAAGAGGAAGATAGCATTCTCTTATGTGTGTTGGCTTTTTTAGTGTTACAATTCAGGCAAAAACCAGAATACTGTGTGCCTGTAAACATAGAGTTATAGACAAAAGGAACAATCTCCCTTCTTTTTGTTTGTAATCTGAATGTACAGCACTTTGGTTCAGCTTTGTTGTTGTAAAGTGCTATATAAATAAAGTTTGATTGATTGATTGATAAAAAGTATGGAGCAAGCCAGGAGGTAGTGATGATCTGCCATTACATTTACAAAGCAGAATACTTGGACCACTTGACTTCCAGAAATGTCAACATTCAGACAAATAATCAGAATTAACCACCAAAAAATGAACATTAAAAAGTAACACATTAAACATTACAATAAATTTGTAACTATAAGTTGTTTCAATCATTTCAAGACTACAAATCATATCATCAGTTATGAAAACAATAACCACTATTTACAACCTGGATTTAATTTAAGATAAGCCCACAGCTACTGCTACTGGAATAACTTACTAGGCTGTATGTAGTAGTCCTTTCCACTTAAGGAAATCATAGCTGAGAACTGATCAGAGTCTGTGGTGACTGAATAGTCCATCCCCAGTGTTTCCCTGTGCTGCAGCTCAACAGTGTGTTGGTCTCTGTTGTTGCTCTTCTGTTCAGTTGGTCTAAACATCTCACTGTGGCGGACAGACACTGCCAGACCCAGGCGGTTTTTAACCACAAATGGAGGTTCATCCCTCTGGAAGCATTCAGCTGTCTGTTTGGCCGCCTCAGCAAATGCCTGAGAAAAGGCAAATCTGTGAACATTAATAGACCATGCTTCCACAAACACCTATTAAAATGATCACAGCTGTTTTCTCACCGTGCCCAGGTTACTCAGCATGGCCAATCCACATCTGGAGAGTGTGATGTTGAGCTGGTCATTACTGCTGATCACAATGATCGTCTTGTAGTCTGGAACATTGTAATCCACTTCATCTGATAAACCAGTGTATTGCACCGGTTTCTTCTTCATCTGATTATGGGATGGTGAACATTTAGAAAGAAGTTAAGCAAACATGCATACCTGCAGATGTGATCCAATACACCATATTTTATTTATATATATATAGCATATACAGTGAAATGTTCAGTGTATACACGGCTGTCTACATGGTTATGAATATTGACCTTGAGTTCTAGTTTCCATGGTTTGAAACCATCTTTTTTCGCATCCTCCAAGGGTTCCAGCAGAGGTTCCCACACTCCCAGCATTTCATTGTGATAATGAACCTAAAAGTGAACATTTAATAACACAAAATAACTTAAATACACTCCGCATGACAGTAGAACACAAATATTTTTGAACATTACAAACTGAAGGTTTGAGTTTGAGGAAGTGCAATGTGTAAGCACATTAGCCAGTGTCTTGTGCATGTGTTACCTCCAGGTTGAGTTCGCTGTGTAAATTAATGAGTGTGGTCCAGTTTGTAACATCTCCCTGGAAGGAGGACTTAGCCAGAAGCATGGGGACCGTACGGTGTCCTACTCCAGCCTCCAGAGTCAGACAGATGGATTTAATGGACATCTAAATTGGATGAACAAACAAAAGTTAGTCAGAAATGAAAAAGTTGAAAATATTATCTTGCTTAATAATCATACATATTGCATTTTCAGCTGGGTCACAATGGCACCAAGTACCTGTAATGACTCTCCCTGTGGTACCAATGGAATCAGTGACTTTGTGTCCTCATCCCCTTCCTCCTCTAGAAACCAGAGTTTGAGTTCTTTCCAGCCCCTTTTCTCCCACAGGTCCACTGGAACAGGACTGTCCAGCTCTTCTGGGGTCTCTGCTACTGGAGTCAGAGCCGACTGGATGGTCATCACTGTGTTGATGATGATTGGAGAGACCTGAGTTGAAAAAAAATTATGTTAAGTTCTAATGCTGAAAGCTTTCTTCAAATCACTGACTAACAAGCTGAAAATAATAAAGAATCCAGTCAAATCATGTTTCAGAAATATTAAAACCTACTGAATTTAAAACATTCATTAAAAGCACTTCATGTCATCATTGTGCATCAGCGTGTAATCATAAATCCCCCACCTTTAGTGTGAGAGCATTGATGGAGAGTTCCATGGCCTGAGAGAGTGTTGGTGTCTGTGTGCTCTGGAAGAACACCTCACATGGCTGCAGCACTGTAGTCGCATTGTGTTCCCTCTTCTCTCTTAAGAAGGGGCATGCCACAACCTGCAACATCACAAATGCAACTTTTAAAAAAACAATTTTCTTCTTATATTTGTTATTTAACTTTTCTGCTAAACAATAAAATATTAACCTTGAGGTCTTTTATTACAGCTGTCATCTGTGATCCCTCAGCACAACTTTTCATCACTAGTTCACACTGTGTGGTCATCACTAGGGCTGGAGCGTCAGCGCGTGTCAGGTCAGCCACAAACACAATCTCAGGGTTTCGCACCACAACATTCATCTCTGTTTTTGATACCACCACTGGAGCTGCAGCTGAAAGCAGTAAAGTGTCAGAAAAGAAATATCAGTTCAGGGCATAACATAACAAGATACATGTCATGTCATACTGATATCACAAATGTATACACTCATAATGTAATAAAATGTAGTTTCTATAACAGGTTACTTATGGTTTTGACTAACTGGACTCTTTCGATGACACAGAGGCGTTGATGTTCTTTTTGTCTCCTGTTCCAGTACTGCTCTTGAGTTGTGGCACTTGAGCAAAGCCTTGCTGGGTGGCTTTCAGAAATATATCTGCAACAGTGAGAAGAAACTCCATGCTGGCACAAAGGTACACATCCTGCACCACTGTGTCCAAAGTTGTGCCATCACGACCCTGACGATACTTCACCTCCACCATCATATTCTTTTCTGACCGCATTTCCATCATCCTGGAGTACAAGGAGTATGAAAGAACACAAGAGGATTTTTATGTCACTGACAAACTAATTGTGAACATAAAAGTGATAAGAAAGGCAAATGAACAGTGAACAATATAAAATTATTCTCTTCTCTTAGGCCTACATCAAATCTACAGGCCATATGTGTGTAAAAAGAGATAAATACAGTTCATTATGTATCTATAGTGATAAATAGTTTTTGTGCATCTCCGGTACCTTGCAGTGACCATCTTTATTTTAGGCCTTTTGTCATCTAGAAGGCAGGCAGCAAGTTGAACTGAAGCCTTCATAGAGCTGTCAGAGAACATGTGCACAGAAGTAGAGATGGTGCCCAGAGTGAACTCTGCCAGCTTCAGCTGCTCATCATGTGAGTCCAACAGTTGTATCTAAAAACATAGTCACTGAATTAGCTATATCACTCATATTAATGGTAGACAAGCCCTGTGTTTGCAGTACATGTAATTCCATCACTTGTTTGACTAAGTGCATGTTTACTGTATATACATGTGTGCATTACCTCATTCCCATTTGGACTGAAGAGGACCAGAGTCATAGAGTCAAACTTGAAGTCTAATTTAAGCGTCGTCTTTAGCCTGGTGTTTTTCTGGTTTTCTACAACAGCAGATGTCACCACTGTATTACCTATAAAAGAACACAGTGCAGAAAATGTCATTATTTGGTCACAAAACGAAATAACTGGCATTTCTAGTGTTTCTAGTATTTTTTTTTTTTAACTTAATTTTACGGAAACAGGTTTGCCTACTCTTTGAGCTGTTGCAATGTTTGCATACATTTTAAAAGAATTATATTTATAAAAACAAAAAATCCAGAACCAGAAATCCAGACAGTTACCGCTGGGTGGTCCAGTGGCTCCTGAGCCCTGCGACTCTTTGTTGGATGCTGAATCAGCAAGATCTGTGATGGCTGGAGGAGTGGGAGGGGTGATAACATCGGACTTCTCTGACAGGTTTTCACTTAGAGTCCTGAGGACTATGGTCATGTCATCCTGGCTGAGGATCAGCTATTGGAAAAACATGTAGCATAAAGATGAAGCTCATTAATAGGCTGCTTTTCAAATGAACAGAAATTGCTTTTTGGCCATAAAATCATAAAATAACACAACACTGTAAATTACTACTTCAAACAACAACAGCTAGAAT
Organism: Pseudamia nigra; assembly: GCA_029823295.1. Taxonomy (NCBI): domain Eukaryota; kingdom Metazoa; phylum Chordata; class Actinopteri; order Kurtiformes; family Apogonidae; genus Pseudamia; species Pseudamia nigra. The sequence continues at coordinate 2,455 of JAQQAE010003502.1, read as the reverse complement.
CCGTGCCATACCTCCATACGGTGCTACTTACACTCATCGGCTTCAGGTGAGCTGTGATCTCTATATCTGGTATGCTGTGATACCAGTTGGATGAAAGATTTCTCAGAATTTCCAAATCCAGACTGACCGGCTTCAAGAGCTGTGTCTCTCCATCAAACCGATCATTTTTGTAGGTAGTTCTAGAAGCAGCAAAAAATCAAATTTGGTCTACATTTGAATGGCTGAACCTTCTGCATTTTCAGCACTTGCAGAAAACTAACTGCAAGTACAGCCTGAGGTTAACACAATACCTCATGAAGATACCTCTCACCTGTACATCTTGAGGTCAGTCAGCTTCACTATCATCATATCCACAACAGGTGGGATCTTCACATCAGTTTTAAAGGGTTGCTTTGCAAAGCGGTTCTTGACAGACAGCAGACCGAGGTCAGCTACAATTACATTGTTGGAAGACGATGACTGGGGCAGGAAGATGATGGGCGCATTGAAGTCAACGTTCAGAGCAATCCGAGTGCTCCGCTCTGCCAGCTCTTTCACGCCTGACGCTGCCTTTCCTGCAGCCTGGACTGTCACTTCAGCCAGAGCCTCCTTAGCCTCCTGGAAGTTATTGATGAAGGCCTGGAAAGGTGAAATAAAAGGAGAGCAGGAAGTGGGTTAAGAAAATGAAAGACAGACTGGAATTTAGAAGACTGGCAAACACTAGATGAATGGTTGCATTTTTTTCACTGAAGGTGAAAAAGGTAAGCTCTATAAAGGGGAAAGTGGTGATTCTTACCAATATGGAGGAGACAAACTTGTTGAGGAAGATAACCTGAATGCATCCCACAGTCAGACTGACTGACGTATCAACTTTAGACATGTCTAAATAGGCATCTCCTTCTGTTGCATCTGTATAGTTCACCATATGGAAGTCAAAGACTTCCTTATCTGCTATAGATACAGCCTATAAAATGAGAAACATGGTTCAAAGGAGCAGATTTGCATTTAGAACAAAGAATGAGTGCATTGCTATTTGCTAAATTACATATAAAACAGCATTTTGTACCTTTTTGTAAAAAGCGTCTTTGTCACAGTCTAAGATAACAATGTTCTTCAGCTTGGCCAGAACCTCCATCTGTTTCTTCCTCATTAAAACTTCGGAAACCAGACCTATCCACCAGAGAAAATCAGACAATGACAAGTCACTCATGTCCCGCTAATCTCATACAAGCCTTGGCCATAAAGAACCAAATCAGAAAATGTGCCTTCAGAAAATGACTGTATCTTGAAAACTTCTAATAAGCATGTACTAAGCTCTAGTTTAAAATGTAATAAAATCCATTTACTCTGGTATTAAACATTAAAAACCTAATTATAAAAACAGAGTGGAAGATGTTACCTTCTATACTGATCTCTGAGATCCTGGCTTTCTGCCCACGAATGAAAACCTTCAGACAGCGAAGATCAGCTCTGATATGCAGATTAACTACATCAGCAAACTTTGTACTCTTAGAAGCTACAAAAAAAGATCACAAGAGTAAATAAAGAATTTATTACAAAATACAAAAGAACATTAGAGTGGAAGGATGCACGTGTGATGTGAAATGCCAGATATTTTGACATAGCACCAAACATGCACATTTAAAGTTAACGGTAGCATTAGCAACACAGTAAGTTTACTTGTAGCACAATGAAAATACAATTTGTATGTAATATAATTAAACAATACATTTTTTCTTAACAACTGTAACTTCCTCCTTTTTCTCATCCTCCTTCTCCCCCTCTGGTTCCTCTTCCTCAGGAATGGTTGGCAGCTCCTCCAGCCCTCCCTCCTTCTTAGTAGATGGCGGCAGGAGGTTGTTAAGAAAGTTCATGGTGTTGAGGAGAGCTTCCGTATGGAGATGAAGATCCAGGGATGAGAAGGTAACCTGATGGGTAATATCACATAAGAATGAAGTAGAGGTCGATCGATTATTGGCAGGGCTGATTATCAGTGCCGATATTTGGAATTTTGACGTATGTCAGTAGCTGTGTTTTTTTTTTTTTATCTGACGGGCTGATATCAAGAAATCAATTAAAACTGGGTTATTTCGGCTCAGTTGCTGCTGCCCCTCTCTCTCTCCTGCCACTTCTGTCTCTAGCATTATTCCGCCCACGGCGCCATCTGATTGATTAAGCAAGCCATAGTATGCATAAGTGGCACACACATGGCGGAGAGGTAGTTTTCTCATGTGGAGAAGCTCCGGAGAGCAAACACGTGTCGAAGGTAAATGCAGAAAACTTTCCCAAAATTGTAATAAACATCCCAGTGCTCTACATCTCACAACTACTAACGTTACAGTGTGCAGCAGAATAGCGTAAGAGTGGAGTAAACATTAGCGGCAGCTCCGCTAGCTCCTAGTACCGTATTTTCCGCACTATAAGGCGCACCGGATTATAAGGCGCACCATCCAAAAATGTCACATTTTTAATTTTT
>JAQQAE010003501.1:0-20121 GCA_029823295.1 Pseudamia nigra | reverse complement strand
CCATGTAGAAATTATCCAATGGGAGGCTCCGACCTGTTTGCTTAGTGAAATCCATGTGGCGACCTTTTTTTGGCCAGGCTGTGTACATGTAGTAGTAGTCGTCATAGTGCAGCCTCCGGCACAAAACATTCATCATTTCTACAGAACAGGGGTGTTCAACCTGCGGCTCCAGGACCACATGGGGCTGTTTAGCCCCTCCTCGGTGGCTCCTGTGGTTTTGACCAGTGATGGGAGTACTATATTATAATAAATCAAAAATAAGCACTATATCAAAGACAAAACCTACACAAATAATCTACAAAATTAACAAATTAACCAAGAAAATGGACAAGATGACCCCTCCTTGAACCACCACCTTATCATGGTGGAGGGGTTTGTGTGCCTGAGTGATCCTAGGAGATATTTTGTCAGGGGCGATTCACCCCTGGTAGGGTCTCCCAAGACAAACTGGTCCTAGGTGACAGGTCAGACTAAGAGTCATTCAGAAGACCCTTATGAATATGTCTTCCTGTGGACCCCCCACCTGCAGGAAGGGTTGTAAGGGTCTGGTGCTGTGTGGTTTTGGTGGCCCCATCCTCAGTTGCCAAAACTCGCTCCACCTGGGAGGAGGCCCTGGGGCAGACCCAGGACACGCTGGAGGGACTGTGTCTCTCGGTGGGCCTTGGAACGCCTAGGAGTCCCCCCAGAGGAGCTGAAGGAGGTGGCTGGGGAGAGGGAAGTCCGGGTTTTTCTGCTTCAGCTGCTGCCCCCGACACCCCGACCAGGACAAGCGGAAGACGATGGATGGATGGACAAGATTAAACCATATAATAAGTTAAATGTTCAAAAATAACCAAAAACTTTTAATAATTAACAAAAATAAGAAAATTATGAACAAAAAAGTCATCAAGATTAAAACAAATCTGAACAAAATAACAAATACTTTATCATTATTTACAATTTTTTTTTAAATCATTTGAATGACAATGGCTCAAACATGAAAAAAGAGTGGAATAAACAACAGAAAAGTCCAAACGATTAACAAAACAGTCAAGTGTAGGAATATAAATGGAAAAAAAGGAACTAAAATAACCAAAAATAATCAATGGAATTAAACAAAATTCACAAAAATGAAAAAAATGGACACAAGGATGAACAAAAATGAGCAAAACTAAACAAAAACAAGAGTCAAATGAAACAAAAACGTTGTTCATTTTTGCCTGGAGGCCGAACAGACCCTCGAATCAAGCCATGCGCGTGTCATTACAAAGGGTCACGACCCTGATAAGTCAGCGGATCCCGGAGGGCTCGGTTCCGTCACGGAGACCAAATCCAGGCCAAGAGCAAGCGGAATAATTGGCAAAAAAAAATGCAATAATTTAACCTGGGCGGATGTTATTATTATTTGAACATGCAGACGGTTCAGTTGATGCGCTTCACCTCTCCTCGTTCCTCCTCGTCGAGGCCGGATTAAAAGGTGACGAGCGGGGACGGTGATCAGTCGGCCGTCGCCACTTAGCTTATCAATCTGTATTTAATACGCAGCCCGTGCAAAAATCTACACATGTAAACGTCAGGAATGAGAGTTTAATAAGGGCTGTCGGCGAGTCCGCGCCAAACTCAGCCTGCAGTTTACACGTGTTCATCCGCAGTAAAAAAAATAGTCCGCATTGAAATGTCAGTCTCAGGCAGAGGTCGACCACCGTTATGATCTGAAGAGACATTTTTAGGCACAACATTTAAATACCTGTATGTCGAGAGCCGCATAAAAAATATTTGAACCGTTTGCGTTCAGAATTTTGGCTGGAAACATGTTAAAAATGTATTACTGCTTCATTTGTTCTTGGTCATTTCATTGTATTTTTGTTAATTTTGTTAATTTAATAAGTCATCTTGCACATCACCATTCATTTTGGTGAATTTTTCTGGTCATTTTGCAGATTATTTAGATCATATTTTGTCTTTATTTCAATATTTTTTGTTAAAAATGTTTTTGTGATTATTTTGTTCATTTGGTGGAATATTTTCTTCATTATTTTGTTTTTTTTTAGTTGAATTTATTGACTTTACATTTTTATTCATATTCATCATGATGATTTATTATTTTAGTATTTTTCTGTTTATTTACTATTTTTTTTATGCTCTGGATTAGTTTGGTCAGTTTGTTTCCTGATTGTGTTCATTTGTTTGCTTCATTTTCTTGGTCTTGGTTAAATTATTATATTGCTAACATTGATTTGATTTTGTATTGCTAAAAAATTTAAGCAAATGTTCCAATGAATCAAAATGAATAAAATAAGCAATAACTCAACAAAAAGAAGAGAAAAATGCAGACTCTGATTCCATTATTGATGTTGCTTATGGCTTTGATTCTTTATTGATTCTCTTGTTGATTCTCACTGGTTTAGGGGAAACACGAACAAGCTGGTGACCGTTGCATTTGGTTTATATTTTCATCTCTTGAACTGAAAACGTTCCGATCGTATTCAATGTGAACCATAAAACTGAGAAATATTAAGAATTCCTGGGCACGACGATAAGCTGCATCCGGCAGCAAGGCCCCAGTCCGGGAGTTCTGGGGTTCCGAGGAGAATGTCTTAATTGCTGCTGTGCTGGGTCACCCTTGGGCAAGGTGAAGCACACAATAGCCTCCCACGCTGGGTTACGTACAAGCCTCCAACGGCGGGCCAGGCACCTGTTTGTGCTGCTGTAGTTCTGTCGACCCTTGTCCATGCCTGCGAGACCTGGACTCTCTACCGTCGCCAAATCAAACGTCTTGAGCACTTCCAACAACTGAAGCTTAGACAAATCCTTAAAACCAAATGGACAGACACCGAAGTTCTCGCCCGTGCTGCACTACCTAGTGTTGAAGTTACCATTATTCAGCACCGTCTCCGCTGGGCATGCCACGTCCGACGAATGGACTCAAATCGTCTACCAAAAATCCTGCTCCATGGAGAACTCACCTCAGGAACAAGACCAAAACTGTGCTATAAAGACCAACTAAAGTCCACCTTGGCCCAAACCAACATTCACAGATGGGAACACCTAGCAAAGGAGAGAATGGTACGGAGAGAAGCCATCCGCAATGGCACTGCAGCCTTTGAGAGAAACAGATGTGCATTTGAGGAAGAGAAGCGAAGAAGAAGGAGGGAGCACTCGCAGCAGCCGCCGTCACCCTCCTGCGGTCTCCGCCCACGCCTCTTCCATCACCGGCTCGGGCTACGGAGCCACATCCGTCACAAGCACAAGTAATTCCTGGAACGGGAACAACCCTGTGCTCGGACACGAGCTGGAGCCGACGATTAAGAATTCTTTTGCAGAACTTCACAGAACATGAAACATCACTTAAATAAGGTTGAGTTTTGAGGAGTTCACCTTTAGCGCCGGACACTGTGCTGATGTTAGCCCTACTGCTGCTGCTTTACAGGCCATCAAATGCGTGGTATTGCATGCTGCATGAAATTGCATGTTGTTTGTAGAAATATTTGTGGATGTTTGAGGCATTTCCTCCTTTATATGAAATGACTGCGTTGCAAGAACTGCAGGAGGCCCTGCTGTCACCTTTCTGTGAAATATAACCACACCTCCCAACACTTCTGTCTGGTCACCATGTTGAAAACACAACACCACAGAATGTATGTGACATCATGACACACATGACAAGAAAATTGCTCAGGCAAGCAGGCGACTGATCCCGAGGACGGGGGCTGCTGGGAGCTGGTTCTCACCAAGACGTGGTTCTCAATTCCTATCCCTATTATAAAATGAAATATGTTGAAAATAATGGTGTAATCCTCCCTCCTTGAATCGCCACCTTATCGTGGTGGAGGGGCTTGTGTGCCTGAGTGATCCTAGGAGCTATGTTGTCGGAGGCAATTCCCCCCTGGTAGGGTCTCCCGGGGCAAACTGGTCCTAGGTCACAGGTCAGACTAAGGCCGATTCAGAAGACCCTTATGACTATGTCTTGCTGTGGACCCACCACCTGCAGGAAGGGTCGTAAGGGTCTGGTTCTGTGTGGTTTGGGTGGCAACTGAAGACGGGGGCCTGGGTGGTCCCATCCCCGGTTGCCAAAACTAGCTCCAACTGGGAGGAGGCCGTGGAGCAGACCCAGGACACACTGGAGGGACTATGTCTCTCGGCTGGACTGGGAATGCCTGGGGGTCCCCCCAGAGGAGGTTGCTGGGCAAAGAGAAGTCTGGGCTTCCCCCTGAGATCCCAAAACCCCCTACCAGAACCTGGCCTCATGATTTTTATGACAAGAATAAACTACAGAAGAAATATGGCTTGTAATGTATTATATTATTGTTATTTATTCAGCTTATTTCAGGAGGAGATTGGAGAGTTAGAGGAGGTTATTTTTTTGGGATCAGCAGGTGAGCAATAGTCACATGAAGGTGGAGTGAATGAAAACGGCAAGGATTTAAAGCTACAGCTGACTAGGGCAAAGATGATGATGATTGGTCAACATCACCACCAGATTGACTTTTTCTTATGGATTTGTACAGTTGTTGTAGTTACTCTTAATAGACCTATTGACTCTGTACCCAGCCTTCCTCTGCACAAGACAACTGATGGTCTAAAGCACATTAAGAAGACACAAATTAATTCTTGATAAGGCACGCCTGGAGAACTGCTTCAGGTGACTACACACCTCATAATTGTGATCTAAAGTATAAAACATGTTCTGGGTTGTTTAGCACTTTTTTGTTTACTACATAGTAGTTCCATACATCTGCATTCACAGTTTGGATGTCTTCAGTGTTAATATAGAATGTTGAAAATTATGAAAATAAAGAAAAAACACTGAGATTTGTGACTAAATCTTTGTACATTCTAATATTTTTGCCCTAGTTACATAAATATATGGCCACTAGCAGTGGATCAAATATTAATGTCAATATCCTTGCATTTCTGGGATTAGCATTTTTTGACCTTACTTACACAGATGAATATGAATATAAAATATGATGTAATACCATACTCTGTTAGCCTTCCATTAGTGTGCCAACCTCTTAAAATGACTCTAAATGTCTGATTTTCCCTGCTAGGTTATTTAACGGAGCTGGACATCCCTACAGTGACAGGCATTATCGTTGGTGTGTGTTTGGGGCTTATATGCATCCTCCTCTGTATGTGTTTCAGCTTTCGCAACAGCAAGGCCAGGTACAGTAACAGTCCTCTACTCATATACAGTAGTAGATAAGGAATCCGCTATCCCATATTTTCTCTTATTCTTGTTGGATTTTTATAGCTTTTACAATGCAGACAGTTGTTTTTAAAAGAGAAACACGCCTTTGTATATCTCTCCCACCAATCCCTTCTATCTCTGCGGATAGAGATGTTTCTGGAGGCTTGGACTCCACAGCTGTGACCCCTCACTTCAGAAGAGGGGGCTGCCCCCTTCCCTCTAAGGCGCCAGAGTGCAGCTATACCTATGAACTGGAAACACTGATGCCCCCAGGCAGCCAGGAGTCTGGTGAGCCGCTGGCAGAGGCCCCAGAGGAGCAGAGCCTGATGGCAAGTGCTAATCCAGGGCAAGGGGAGGATGCCCCTACACCTGAAACCAAGGTCAAAACCTGCAAGGGAAAAGTGGATTTGTTTTGAGAGATCCCTGTGATGTTTCGCATTATATTTCTCATATATTAATAAGTGGAAAATAGTGTTGATTTAATGTTTCCTTTGTGCTTTTTCCAGGGTGCTTGGAATGGCTCTGTGAGTCATAACTGGGCCAACAGAATCACGAGATACAGAGATACCATCACAGAAGACTCTCCAACACTCATTAATGGAGCTCTCAACATGCTAATTAATGATAACACCACGGTAAATGACTAAAGTAAATATAGTAACTCGTGTACAGCTGTCAGAAGTGTTTGATTAGCAAGTCAATGTGGGATTATTCTGTCTAGTGGGTGACATTTCCTCATGACAACTGTAAAATGTGACTCATTGCGTTGTGTATGTTTTATTATCCTACATTTCTACTTAGATAATTCAATTCTATTCTATTCTATTTGTATAGCGCCAATCATAATCACTGATTATCTCTAGGCGCTTCACAATTATAATAAAATGTATAGTCATACACAAAGCTGAGCTGCTTACATTTTAGCACAAGGAATGACATAAAGCAATCGACAGATACAGTATGTGAAGAGCAATGACTGTTGAAGAATGATGTTTAAAAACGGGTTAATATGTAGTATTGTTAAAATGTAGTACTGTGTTGTTTAAATTTTATATGAACTTGCAAAGTTCTTTAAAATGCTGTAAATACTTCTGTAAAATCCTATAAATGACTGTATGATTAAAACTATGCCTAAATGGTTGTCAGTAGTTTCTGGAACAAAAGATGTACAGTATTTCTATACAAAAAATAGATTTAAAAAGTAAAACTAGTGGCTTTTCATGTTTTTTTGGCTAGTGTGCATTTAAATTACTTAAATTAAACCAACCTGAAGTAAAAATAACGTTTTGTTGCAGGACTTGGGAGATCATCTGTGTGCATCCCTGTGCAGTAACCAGGTCGAGGCAGAAGTCATTGTTCACTCAGAGCTGTCAGATCCCAGGAGGAAAAAAGAGGACGAGGGCAGCAAGCAGGAGAAAGATTCTAACACCACCAGGGGACCCTCATTATCTGAGGACAGATATTCCCCTTTGAGCCAACCCAGTCCCCTAGGAGAGGAGGAACTTCTAGAAAAACATTCAGTGGCTCAAAGCCCCTCAAGTCTTCCCTCGATAAAGGAGGTGGCTAATCAAAATGGGGAGCTAGAAGGCACAGGCGGCCAGCTGAATGCAGACACAGAGCTAGAGCAGGACACGGGGCTTCCCAATGGCTTCTACTCATCCAAGACTGTGCAGTCCATGCTGAGGTCAGAGCATCTGGAGAACGGGGACTCCAGACACTGCCCCTCAGCATCAGGGAAGGCCATCTCTGCCGGGCTGTCCACTGCCCCCTTTGTCAGCGCCGGCCTCGTCCACTCTACCTCAGCCGCACACACTTACCTGTGCCCGTAGCCCTGCACGTGGCACTGTCCCTTCCTCACACAGACATCAGACTGATTTTCTTTCCCATGAAGAATCCCTTTGGATTATTTCATGCACCTCATTGTTGGATTTATTTTCTTCCTTGCAAAGTTTTTATAGGAACTTTGAACCCATTGTTTCATATGTGTCTACCCACAGTACATACAGTAGATTTTTAGTGGTACAGTACTGTAAATGCATTTTCTAGCATTGCAACCATACTTTCCTCTGGGTTTCTTTCCTGTCTAAAGGAGAGAGAACATGTAGACTGAAGGAGGCTATTCCCACTGTGTCGCACATGGTTCTGTTCCACTCAGGAATGACACATTGCCTGAGTTAATGAACACTTGGACAGGATATCATCATGAATGGCAGGATCAGAAGTGCAGGCTCAATGGGTCTCTGTAGGCTTTGTTGTGTGGATGCTACTTTACCGTGGAACATAGAATGATCCTTAAAGAGCGTCTGTGCACTCTGGGAGTGCAAAACACCTGTGTCTCTCCAGCCTCCTGCTGTCTCAGGGTCTTAACAGACACACACTGACACACACACACGGAAAGCAACACGAGATATTACACGAGCTAGCATGTTCATGCATAAAACACATTTACACACATTTCCTTACTGGAGTGTGGGGGTCTCAGGTGCCTAACTATTCTAGGTGCATTTATGTATATTTCTATGGATGATAATATTCAGTTCAAGTACAAAATACCTGTCATTATGAGGGAAAACACTCAAGATGTAAAAGTATTTTATACATTGCAAAACACATTCAATATTCTTTTACAAATGCCATATACCCCTGTGGATTTTGTGAACCAGGACTACTCAGCTGAAAAGTATTTTTCCCCTGTTGATGGATATCTTATTTTAAAATACAGTAATTTACATGTTTGTGGCATTTTTAGTGTAATCATATTCAAAGGGGATGATACAACAACCCATCTGATCACTTTCCTGGTTTGGCTTCCAATTAGGGATGCACCTCTGTTCATACTGCTGTTCAGAAAATATTTACTGTGCCATTTTAACTGATTAATGTCACGTCCTTGTTCAAAAATAAATCTAATTTTCTACAATTATATAATGACCATCATTTATCAGACAAAAATGAAAAGAAATCATGTTTAATGTATTTTTCACTGACCATAAACTGTTGAACTTGACTGAATTCTAATGTATTGGCTGAGCTGCATTTTGCAACAAACCAGTATGTGAAGCTGGTTTGTCCTTATTGGTCTGACAGTGTGAATCTGGTGCATCCCTACTCCTTATCAACAGCTCTACCTCATTTCTTTTCAGGATGGTTTCCAGTGTGGTTTTATTAGTAATATGTACCTAGCACCTTTCTGTGATCTTTTTCTTAACTTGTCTGATTTTACAGCCTTTGGTATTTGCAGAAATAACTATCCGACACTGACTGTATGTTAATGGGTTTTGTCAAACAAGAAATTATGTTGCTTTAGTGCATTGCATCTTTGCAGATATCTTGACTGGTTGCAGTATTAGGTTTTGGTTAAAATAACACACAGCACCCTTGATATGAAACATCTTTACCACTTATAGCTTGTTACACTTCCTTTAATGGCAAACCACAGCACGCCATTAATGACTGTGAAGTAGTAGCTTCTGAACTGCAACACATTTGCAATCATTGTAAATTCTGTTTAAGTGTGTGACTGTTCTAAGAATTCAGTGTAAACAGCTTCTATGAAATACTTTATGTCAAAAGAACAATTAATGAGAAACCTAAACCTAAAATAAAAAAAAAAAACACACACACACACACTAAAGCTTCCTGCAGCTGCAGGTGACAGAGTCGAGCAGCTGTAACTACAGATGGGTGACACATTACATACTGTACATATGAAATATGGGAATAGTCACCAAATGGTCAGATATACTGTATGTGGAACTGACGTGAATCGTGTACTATGACCCTGTTTACACTCACCTCCGCTCAACCCAGTTGGGAATTTTGGACAGAACTGTTACACAGTGGTCTCCAAATAATGTAAGAATGGTGCTCCCCCTCCCGAGAAGAGCTCAAACAATTACTAACACGCAGTGAAGCCGTTCTGGTGACAAGTGGTAGACAAGACCTTTGTAAGACACCTTAAGTTGATTTTTGTCCCTTTAATTTGTCACCCATCTGTCAAAAATATAGAAATGAGACAAAGTAAACATTGCATATGAGCCATTTCCTTAAGGTGCTTGCATCTAAAAGACATAAACCCAATACATAAACTCATCTTTCAAGAGTGGTGGAAACAAAGTGCAATGATTACTCGGTTACAAGGTTGTACAAATGAGGTTTGCAGTGAACTGTTGACTTGTACTACGTCACATGACAGATAGGCAGGGTTTCCTAGTCTAAGATCAGTTATTAATGATAATAATAATAATAATAATAATAATAATAGGATTCATTTCAGTGATCATCAGATCATGTTTCATCCTCTCTCAGGTGACTTTACATCACATCCAACTAAAGTGATCTTCACGGTGGTCTGACCCTGAAGATCACTTACTTTGGTGACTGAAAGTTTGTGAACCATTTAGAATATTTTTTTTCTGCATAAATATGACCTAAAACTTCATCCAATGTTCACAGTGCTAAGAGTTAGTAAGGAGAACCCATTTCAGCAAATGAGTCAAAAATATCATACTCGATCAGTTAATTGCTGAGAAAAAAGGATCCAATGCTACAAATCTGAGAGAGGCGAAAGTATGTGAACCATTACTGTTGGTTTTAGTGTGAAAAGGTTCATACTGTCTTCAACAAGCTTAGTACATTTACTGATGTTCTTTTTTGTGGACAGACGCAGGTTTATTTACCTTGACATGTTTCGACAACTTCCTGTTGTCCTCCTCAGAAGGGTCACGTGGTGTTACTGGGACGTGTCTTGTTCACTGTTTTATAGTGGTTTACGACTGGACTGGACTGGGAAAGGGCCAAAGTCAGCCATTCTGAAAGCAACAAATACCATCGCTGGATTGAGATCCAAAAGCGTGACCCGAGGACCATCACCGGGGATGAGGGCTCATACATCTTGTCCCACACCTGGGGTGCTGTTCTCAACAAGGCATCAGACAGTAGGGGGCGTAGTCGTCCTCTGCTGCCTGGTAAAACAAGCTTGTTGAAAACAGTATGAACCTTTTCGCACTAAAACCAACAGGTTCACATACTTTCGCCTCTCATAGTAAATGTACTACAGGTACGTTGGTTTCAGGCATGAGCGCCGTGTGTGGCAATAACTGCAGCTAAACATTTCTGATAAGTGCATTTCTGATCAGGCCTGTGAGAAATTTTCGCCCCTTCGTCAAAACAGAGCAGCTTCAACTCTTGAATGTTGGGGTTTTTGTACATGAGCCACTCACTTCAGGCCCTTCCATAATATTTAACTTGGTCTCAGGTCAGATCTTTCACTTGTCCAGTCCAACACTTAACTTTGTCCTTTAACTATTCTTCGGTGGAGCGACTTATGTCCTACTGCATGAACCAGGTTCTCACGAGGTTCAGTTTCCAGTCAGAAGTCCTAACATTTTCCTTCAGAATTGACTGGTATATTTCAGAGTTCACTTGTCACATGACTCAGAAGACTATTAGAGAAATGTTTTGTGGCCAAATAAGACCAAAAGTAGTACTTGAAATGAGAAGCATTTGGACAAAAGATTCCACCGCATTCCAGATTTGCGATATTGAATCATCATCATTAAGAAATAAGTAACATCCAAGTATACTTTTTTGTCTCACTTGTTTAATTGAGTACTCTTTATGTAGTTTTTGGATTTGGTGAAAATACAAAGAAAATTCTAAGGTGTTCACAAGCATCAAGCATCACACTACCTGCCTGTAAATGATTCTTCTTGACGTGTATAAATTATGCTTAACATGTTTCTTAACAACATATTTGTGTATTTGCTCTGAAACCTTTGTTGTCTGTGACTTTCAGAACAAAATGCATGGTCTGTACCTCAAAGAGACTTTTTTAGCCTTGCCATGTATGTGCTTAGCATCACAAGATTGGGACATTTTGCTGCAGTAGCAGTTTTTGTAGAGACAGACGTGAATGTGCTCTTGGTGAACCTGGGTCAAACTAACAGATGTAAATGTGTGGGCTTTGACACATCTCGTTAATTCATACCAAACAACTGTATTCGTTAAAAAGGAGTATCAGCAAAAATGTGTGGAATTCACTTCTGGGTTACACTGAGCAAACTTAAACTGCATAAAGAGTAATTCATAATGTGCATGTTATACTTAGTTATCAGAGAAGGCTGTGACAGTTTATATGCATAGGGATCAACCGTGGTTTTCTGCTCACGCACAAATTGGTAATCATTTACTATTTACATATGTATATAAATGAGAGCAAACCACCAAAACGATTTATGTTTTTGACCCAGGTTCTTTATTGATACTCTTCTATAATTATACTGTTCCTCATCATCCTCAAAAACCTGTGTGTCCTGGGTCTGGAAAGAGACATTCTTAAAAGCATTCCATTTTGATACCTGAAACATACCTCTCTCTGTCCAGGTCAGCCGTCATTAGCCAGGTTACCTTAAAAGAGAAGTGCTAAAACCCTAGACTGTGTTCCTGTTGTGGGAATAGGCTATTATAACCCATTACTGCATTTGAAATACTGGCGTCCACCCTACGGTGTTTGGAAAACTGCTCTGGCTCTGACCACACGGATGGAGATCACTGAATCAGGGCAGTGAAATTGTCTAAAGTGATCATTTAGGCTGAAGCTTTTTACAAAAAATATGTTTGTAAAGTTGTCTCTAACATTTCATGGTCATTAAGAAATGGTACATCAATTCCAGTGTGCATTTTATCTTCATGTAATGCAATTATAGACACAAAACTGATTTGCATATCACCGCTCTTGTCAGTAGCAAGATTTCTGTCAGGTCACTTTTCGCTCATCCAAATGAATTACTTTCTGATTTGAATTTGGTTAAATTTATACCTTTATTTTCTGAAGTGCTTTCTGTACAGTGCAACACCAGTTTGTAACAATGGACACAGAACCTGTTGGGAAATAAGATGATTAGAGCCTGCTCTTTACAGGCTTTAGGTGTCGACATGAAACAAAGACACCATTGTGTCTGTAATGCAAGTGTTAGATAATATGGTAACATCTTAGATGAACATTGAAAATGGTAAACTGTAGAGTGTGCTTTTAACATACAGTATTTAAGTTTAGAGATTTCTTATTTCTTTAGTTTGCCACACAGATTTCAGCTGCATCATGACTTTATGCCTCTTAGTATATCTTCATATAATAGTGGAATAATAAAGTGCAGAGCCAACACAGAGGATCTGAAATGGGGATTAGCATAAAACTTGCCCCTGCCTAAAGGATGTATGCTCTCCTTATAAGAGTCTATTAACACTTTTAACCACTATCTATTAATAATATGACACTTTTTATATTCTTCATTTATTGGATAGAACAATCAGGCTTGTCAGAAGAAAATCTTCATGTTCCTATTTGTTAGATGTGATAACTGTGTTTGATAATTGCTCTCATTCATCCTCTTTGTAAGGGTTTTATTAAACAGTATACCTCATATTGGTAACTAGTTGATTTGATTCTGATCAGCATCTTCATACTGCACATTTTATAACAAGTAGATCATTATTTGCATCCTTTTATGTGCCAAGTTTTTTTTTTTTTCAGGAGGACAGGATTTACTGTTTAGTTTTACCTCAGTGTGAGTTATTACTCATTACAGTGGCCTAAATGGTATAGTCTGTCAGTGAAGGGGTGAGAAAATAAGGGGAAGAGGGGTCAGCGGAAATGACATGTTGACTTTTATGTTGCTATTCCGCTATTACTGAGCTGGAGTAATTAACTGTTCGGAGTGTTGGTTCTCAAATAGATTGCTGTTTATACCTCAGATAGTATTCGTAGGGAAAACAGTGTTAACCGTATCTGCTCAATAGCAGCCTAAAAGTCAAAAGTTGTTGGTTAAAAACACTTTAACACAACCTTGGTGACTGTGGTTTTAAGCAAGGAGAAGGGCTAAAGGGACATTTTCCCCATGCAGGTCATACCTCTCAGTGCAGACAGCCATTTAGAAATAATTGTCTATTCTCTACTCAGGTGCTCCATCTTTGTATAAAGTTGTAGAGGATCATACCAGCATACTCAGCTCAGATACATGTCATTTGTTTTCAATCAAAGTCTCATTTTGTCCTTTTGAGAAGTAAATCAAAGAACTTATGCACAGATGATATTTTGTTTTGTAAAAATCACTTAGTGTTTTCCGTCTCTGGCTTTCTGTGTACATTCTGGTGCGTTGTGGTGAGCTGCTTTGTCCAGTGATGTCACATAGTTTTCTTTGTTTGTACACCTTCTACTATTTCCGTGTGTACCAGCTCAGTTGTGCTTTCTCAAAACGCATAAGCACAGGCTCGGACTTTGTGGTCACGCGCTACCAGCGATGCTCTGCAGCTTCCCAGACACTTTGTTGTGTTACATCATTGTGTGCTGAACAAGACCTCATTTATGTCAAAGACAGGAGCAGTTGCAGGAGCACTTAATGGATTAGCATTTCTCCTTGGGCCATGAGCAACTCTGGGCCAACATCTTTAAGTCTCTAGAAGTGCAATTTACTTAGTCTGTAAAACAACAGATGGATTACTCAGTGTTAGTCATGGCAGCAGTAGTCATGATTTGTGATTGAATCATTGCTCGGTGACAGGATAGGTAGTACTTGTGGTTTGTAGAAATATTTCCACTGTGTTACCGTATGTGAAAATGTCAAAACTCTCAGCAACTCAACATGTTTGTGGAACCTACTCTTCTGTAAATAAACATCCGAGAAAAAGGAAACTGGGCCTAAGTTTGGTTCTTTATTTCCGCATTCTCTCACTTAAATTCCTCACCATTTCTTTTATTCTTGTCTCTTAAAGATTTATCAGCAAGCTTAACTTTCCATGTGAATATATTCTCTGACATTTACAGTCCCAAAAAATGACATTTCAGATGGGGAATTTCTTGTCATATTCCAAACAATTTGACCTTTTTGTTATATCTCAGTGTATGTTACACTGGGCTGAGCTCATTTATATTCAGATATGAAAACTAATGGCACTTTATTTCATCTGAGAAGGGTGTGAATGTGGATTCCTGCGGGTACAAAAGTTTAGAATTTAAATATGCAAGCATTAAGCAATTGTATCTCCTTCCACTGTCTTATAATGCATGGAGTATATGTATTAACACTAGAACCACCGTGAGGTCATTTTGATCTCTCTAAGCTGTTAAAGTGCATGTATCTTTGATTAGAAACCCTGTGTCTCTCAGTTAATGACTTCTCCTAAAACTGTGTGAAACATCATTATTGTTTTGGGAATTCTGGAATAAAAGATAGAGGGGAAAAAGGTGTTTTACCTAGAACCGCTATGAAGTCATATTGAGCCTGTATTTACTGTATATAGCCATATGTATTTTTACAGATACTTAGCTCAAAACAAATGAAAGCAATGAAAAGTTTGTAAGTAAATTTAAGTTAGCAGAAAATGGATCAGAGAAAACGCTCTTGACTGTCAGTCAGGCTTTGGCAATGCTGTAGGACATGAGATGATGGTGAGGTGTACGGACAAGAAATAGTAGGACTCAGTGATGTGTCTTGGTCTAGTGGATCCGACTATGAGCCATCGCATCAAAGACAAACCACCGATTTGCCAATCACGTTGGTGATTCATGCCTCTGACGTCAGGTCGGTCACCAAAGGTAAATATGTTATTAACCTTATAGTGCCATAAATATCCAATAATTTCAAGTCAAAATGGTGTATCTGAAACAGCCCACAAAGTCGAGTAATTAGTTATGCTGTTCTATCGACATGAACAGAAAAACAAGGACTGTGTACAGTGAAAATGCACAGCAGTAAGAAACAAAACAAAAAACACAAATTGTACATCAAAATGCTGGCAACCTGTGTGGTCAGTGTACTTTCCAGGTCTTCAGTGTTTGTGCTTGTTGTGAATAAGCTTTGTGGCAAAACACGGAAAATAATAAGGCTGTGGCTCCCAAACATTTTTAGCCAAGGCTCTCTTTCTCTGTAAATCTTTCTGAATTCATGACCATTTTTATGAGAGCCAGAAACTGTTATTATTGTAATGTTTAAAGTTTTTGGGCAATGTTATTTTTTTGTCTGTTTGAGAGTTTCCTCATATATGTTTTTTTTTCCATTGATAGTTTCATCCTTTAATTGCCTGTTCAGTGTGCCTTAATATGACTTAATATGAACAAAATAAGCAACAAAATTGACCATGTTAATTTTTTAATACATAAAATGAACAAAAACAATAAAATAAATAAATAATGAGAAAAATTAGCCTTAAATTTGCAGCAAAATGAACAAAATAAAACAATTTAACAAAACAGAAACAAAATAAGCACAAAATCCTACATTAAAGATGAACTGATGTGAATTTATATACTGTAGTTATATTGATAAAGTAAAAAAGCTTAATGTGGCAAAATTAATAATATTCCGATGTTGTTATTTCTTCCATTTTTACATGCTATTTTGAAAAAAACACCCTCCAGTTATTGACTTCTAATTTGCAATTATAAAGCCTGCAGTGGTGCATGATCAAAATGACCTCACAGCAAATCTAGAAGGTACTGCATCGTTAGTAGCTCTGGTGTTAAACGATGTCTTTTCATTTCTTTTCCAGTCTGGGTATTTACACTTGAACAGCAAAAAGCAGACTCTACGTTTTGTTTACTTACACGTCTCTTTCTAATAGCCCAGTCTCCACTGAAGGGTAATGGGTTACACAGCATCCAGCACACACACACAAAGAAAATGTCTTCAGGGCTTACAGTGAAATAAATCCTGCATTTCCTTTGGGGACACGCAGCAGCCAGGTAGTCAATGCTCTGTTCCTTTGTGCCCCACCCTTTTTACTCCTTCCATTGCCTCAGGATAGTGAGCTGGCCCTATATCTACCACTCGGGGGCAGTGTTGTCATACCCATCGGTTCTTCAATAAAGCACAGCATCCTCATACCACTCCCATTTGAGAGACTGCTGGACCGCGTGCTGATTTGACCTCACAACTGATAGATATGTGTTGAGATATACATTACTGTATAGTCACTGAATGGAGTCAAGCAAAGAAAGTGACGAACATAGCACATACTCCATCATCATTCATCATTTTGTCGTAACGTACAAATGAGCGTGAATATTGTATGCAAAGCAGGCGAGAGTGGGGGAGGGGGTGGTGCATGTGTGAGCGAGCTCAGAGCAGAAAGATACAGGCTGAAAGAAAAAGACAGAGCAAGGTGACGGCGAGAGAGATAAGACGGAGAGATGAGGGCAGAGAGTTGAGACAAGAGCACTGAGGCGACATCACATGGTCAAATCCCCTGAACAGTTAGATAAAAGCTCTCACTGAGTGACGGCGGGGTCAAATTCACTATCTCCAGGCACTCGTCACTGTTAATCAGAGGGCAAAGCTTCTGTGATGAAGTCTTACAGATGCAAACAGGATGGCTATTTCAATTCAGCGTGCACTATGTATTTCTGTTGTCCAGTCCAGGAGCTGAGCAGTTTATAGTCTAGTTCAGCGTGGCTCATATTTCTTCAGTGAGGCAGGTGAGTTGAGCGCAGCGAGCCAGGTGAGAGCTGTACTAATGAGGTAGACTGCATTGCCTGTGGGGAAATAACCATGTGAAGCTCTTGAATCAGCCCATTCATTCTGCCACTTCCTGCGTCTGCTACTATAACTACTACAATCCCCACCTTCAGCAGCATCTCTGCTTGGCTCACAGCTAAACTGCATTTGCTCTCTGGCAGTTCAAAGCGTCTTGCAGAAGACCGCCTGGGTTAGCAAGTATTTGCACATCAGTTTTTCTTGTGGGAACTGGGATGCATCCTTCCAGATATCTACAGTGTGTAATAGAAATACCAAGCTGTGCAACTTAAAATATTACCCCTACAATGCCTGCTCCTGCAACTTGCTACCCCCGCATGGTAGGAATCCATCATGCTTTCTTTGTACTGTAGTTACAGTACCTCAAAAGTATTTGTCCCCTTCCTGACGTATTTTTGTTGTGTACTGGTCACACTTACAATCACACAAAATGCAGTTTTTAAATAAAAAAACTATCCAAACCTGTCTGACCCTGTGCAAAAAAAGACATTTTCTCTCTTCTTCAATGATAGCTGTGATTAACCACATTTTTCTGGAAAGTCGAGTTCATTCTCACTAGCCGCAGGCTAGGCCTATTCAATCAAGACGGCTCACTCAGGAGGTCACAACGGACCCAGAACAACAGCCAAAGAACTGCAGGCCCCAGTTAAGGGTAGTGTTCATGATTTAACAATAAGAAAGGGACTGGGTTAAATAGCATCCATGGAGAGTTTTAAGGTGAAAAACACTGCTATCATCATGACAACAGACAAACATGGTGGTGATACTGTGATGGTCTGGGGTTGCTTTTCTGCTTCAGAACCTGGACATTTTCATTGGTAGAAGAGTTAGAAAGATAACACCAATCTCCCGTGTGGTGTTATGTAACACATCCAAAACACACCAAGTCCACCTCAAATGATTAAAAAAGGAGGTTTTGAACTGGCCTAAATAAATGACGGACTTAAATCTGATTGAGATGCTGTGGCAAGACCTTATACAGGCTATTCACGCTCAAAAACCCTCCACTGTGGCTGAATTAAGACAATCCAGCGAAGAAGAGTGAGCCAGCATTCCTCGACTGAGATGTGAAAGCTTTATTGCCAGTTATTTCAAAAGCTTGATTGCTGTAGTTGCCAACAAGGGTGGCACAACCAGTGATTAGGTTGAGATCACTCTTTTGAAATCTATCACCTACAAATACTAAAATCAACTTTGGGAACATTTTGGTGGATCTGTACTTTGACTTTTTAATTTGTCAAAATAATATGGCAGGGGCAGGATTTACAACCTATGCTGTAGGAAATTGAAATGATTTTGGCTTCATTTTTATGCTGTTATCCTGGCATCAATCAGTAGATTTTTTTTTAAAAATCAGCAAGTGCAAACACACCATCAGGTGATATTTGAGGTAATGAAAGGGGTTTCATGTGACAATGTGGATATGACTTAAAGACATAATGCAGCTAAAAACATAAAGACAAATGATCCATCACTTAACACAAACCACACCTGTGAAAATTTTCATTGGCCATAGTTAAAATAACTCCAAATCTTAAACACTACTTCATCGCTTCGTCAACTATTGCTGCACAATAGTACTGTGTTGTGGTTTTGATTCAGACTCCCCGATTATCCTGGCCTTATAGCCCTATATAAAACCTCCCGGTGGTTTAGAGGGTAAAGGTGCACAACACGTGGTAATTACATCACTGCTACATGTGTGGGGTGCGACCTTAACTGAATGTCATTCCTCCTCTGCTATATTTCCTTCTGTTTGAGAATAAATAAAGCAGACAAACGGGGAAGAAGACATCAAAGTTAATAAATAGATGTGTGACTGAGTTTGTTGAATCTGTTTTCATGTTGTTTTTCCTTTGATGAATTAATTTATATCTACTCTGAAAGTCAGTATTGACCATTTTTCTTTGCATTCATTTAACTATTCTTTGAAACACAACCTGTGGGCAAGACATGCTGTCAATGTCAAACCTACTGTGGGTTATAACCTGCCAATCAAATATTGCCCAAACTATACAGAGACAGCCTGGGGAGATTTTGAATAGAGGAGCATGAGGCAGATGATAAGCAAATGAATTCAGAGAGAGGGATCTGAACGGGGTGTGAACGTGGAGGAAGTCATCTCCTTTATTTGCTCTACATATCTTGTGAATTATGTTAAATCCTATGTACTCTACTGTAAGCTTTCATATAGCCTCTAATGTGGCAGTAAAAAGGTAAGATCGCAGAGAAACCAGAGAGCTGTCAGTAATGGCTGCAGAGTGTTTTCCCTCAGCTTCCTTTCTCCCTGGGGTTCTGTCGTCTGTCTTCATTCACTGTAGGTTGGCCACAATAGGACCCCAGAGGGGCAGCAGTTCCAAACACCGCTGTAGACCTATTTCCTGAGTTACAACCATGAGTAAGGTGTGATATTGTTTGTTGGAGTACAAATGTTACATCATTAATTCCTCTGCCTGGAAAGAAGAGAGGCACAACCGATTACACTGATCAATAAACTGCTTTTTTATGTGTTAAACCTTTAAATTCAAAATAGAGAACAGTTTTGTTTCACACATTACATAAATTGTTTTGAAGTATACAGTACTTCAAAACAAATAAAAGACTATTCATTTTGATTTTATTCATTTTTTTATTTTAGCTGGTCAAAAATCAATACTCACTAGCTGTATTTCCATAGAATATAAAGTAAATTTAATGCAAACATCACAAAAACATTGTGTGCATTTCTAAAAACGTATTTGAAAGTAGTGTTGTCAGAAGGTGGTAATGTACACTATGTTACTTGTGGCTATAAGTGGAGGAAGTATAGTCCTGTATCTGAATTCCAAACACATTCTCACTCCCACCTTGTCATATACTGATGTTTTTTCACATCCCAAGTTGTTACACCCTGACATGTGGAGCACGCCAGCATGTCCTAATATGACGTATTGGCAAAGTCCAACAGATGCTGAGACCACCACTACGGTAACAGTGCACCATTGTTGTCACCTTCATGAGGCAGGAATGAATGGTCACAATGAGTAGTAGTCAAATAATACATTGCACTGCACTGTCAGACCCCAGTTTCCCAGTGTGGTGTTGGGGCATCTCCATAGCCACCCCAGCCACCACCTACTAGCAAGATGCAGACCAGGCACCTGACTAGACCGGGCACTCTGAACATCAGCATGTAACCACTTGGGATATGGCCAAGCATCAGTATATAATGACTTGGGAGTGAGAATGTGTTGGAATTCCATCGAAGTGTCATCAGTAGAAGCCTGAACTGCCATGTTTTTAAGTTATATCAGGGTATTTGGGAAGTTGTTGCAAACAGTTCATTGTTCAAATGTTAATTATGTCAGAATGAATTTGAATAAGGTGCTTCCAGCCATCTGTGAATCACCACCTTATCATGGTGGAGAGGTTTGGGGGGTG
>JAQQAE010003500.1:0-20121 GCA_029823295.1 Pseudamia nigra | reverse complement strand
AAAAAAATCAAAATCAAATAAATAAAATTTTTCCTACCTTGAAAAAAAAACGTTTTTTTTTTTTTTTTTACAAATTATAGCTGCTGAGAATCAAAGGAAGAATTTTTCGGAGATTTAAAAATATATATGGTGTGCATTTATTTTTCTTTTCTGCGTAACGACACTTTTATAATTTTCAAACGTAGGCGTTTATTAATTTTCCCATGTCTATTATTTCGTTTTTTTCCCCAGATCTGTTGTATTTTCCGTTGGGTGGAGGTTCGACACGTATTTTAAGCAGCTTTAATATTATGTCACGCTGGTCTGAACATTTTACAACATCAGTAAACTCGTTTTTTTCTCATCTACCACCGCTGTTTTCTCCTCTGTGTCAGATTTCAATGAGCCCATGTGACTCGACCATGTCCAATAAGCCACTAATAATTACTGTTTAATAACGACTTCATTTGCCACCTCGATGCAAATCAGTTTAAAATGATCCCAACAGTAACCGTGGTGAATTACAGACCTTTTTGTGAACCTTATCGATCTGTGTGTGCGTGTTAGTGAGTGAAAGTGGTGTGTGTGTGTGTGTGTGTGTGGGGTGTGTGTGTGTGTGTGCGTGGATGAGGACACGCAGTCTCGGTCTAATTTGCGGTCGTGGTGTGGGCTCTGCCTCGGCTGGGACTCAGATCACAGGCTGTGATTGTCTATTGGTTTAGATAGAGTTGTTCGGTGCAATACGGGGAACTTTTATTGCAATCTCCAGATTGTAATGATGGAGAGCCCTCGACGTGGCAGCGCTGATTACATCAGCCGCTGTGTGTCTACCTTTCATCTCAGGTATTTATTCGCTGTCCGCGCGCCCTAAAGAGCCGCAGCGTGTGTGTGTGTGATTGTTGCAGCGGCCGGACTGAGGCGTGAGGCTGCAGCTCACTGACACCCTGACAGCACCATTCATCCATTTATTCAGTCATTTACTGACCTGTTCACACATAGGACTCAAAATGCATCCATTACTTCAGAAGGCTGCAGTTTCCAAAGCGACTCACGGAGCCTTTTCTTAATTTGTGCATCAACTTTTCTTCATTCTGTTTACCATGCCGCTATTTTTGTTCATTTTGAGATCATTGATTCATTTAAATTTATTTTTACTCATGATAGTGTTCGTTTTGATTTTCTTCATTGGCGTTTATTGTTCCTTTCCATTTTTGTTCACCTGGTTTATTGTCTTGCCCATTTTGTTCGGGTTTTTTTTATTGTCTTTTTCATTTTTGTTGATTTTGTTAATGAATATATTCATTTTGTTTATCTTTTTATCAGATTGGTCAGTTGTTTTTTGAGGATCTTGCTTATTAATAATGGCTTTGATCAGTTTGATTCATTTTCACTCGTTTTGTTAATGTGTTATTCATTTTTGTCACTTTTCTTCGTTTTCTTTATCATCTTCATTTTCGCTCATTTTGTTTATTACTTTATTCATTTTTGTTCATTTTGTTTCTTTCCCATTTTTGTTCACTTTCGTTCATTTTGTTGATTACATTGTTCGTTATTTGGATCTTTGTTGATTTTATTAATTAATTTATTCAGTTTGTTTTTACTCTTCATTATAGTCTTAAGTTTGATCCACTTCATTTTCTTGAAGATCTTGCTCATTGTCTTAATTGCTTTATTCAGTTTTATTAATTTTCGTTCATTTTCTTTATTATGTTATTCATTATTATTGACTTTGTTGATTATCTTGTTTTTGTTCATTTTAAAATGACTTTATTTGTGTTCATTTTGTTTATAATATTGTTAATTGTTCTCCATTTTTGTTTGTTTTCTGTTTTACTTTTTGCTTTATTAATATTTTTGGCTCACTTTGTCATTTTGTTCTATTAATCAATCATTCAATCATATCAATCATAATCAATCATAAAACCATTTTCAATTAAAGGTTTTATATAGAGATGATAAATGTTTTACATAATGTTTATATAGAGTTTTGTTAATTTTCTTAGTTGTTAATTTTTTTTTCTTTCAGGTAGGTTTTACTTTATGTTCATGGCCTTGATTATTTTGTTCATTTTTGTACAGTGTTTTTCACAATTTATTTTCAGTTTTTCATTTTGGACTAGAATAGAATAGAATAGAATAGAATAGAATAGAATAGAAAAGTCTTTATTGTCCATAAATACATTAAAATGAAGCATAAAACAGACAGTTGATCCAGAACAATATGAAAGTATAACATTCACACTGCATTAAAACAAGCACATTATAACATCACATCAAACACAGGCACTGAAATGTAAATAGTCACAAAATATATATTAAAATATTGATTCGATTTAATGTTGTGAAGTGTACACTGGCATTCATTGCATTGAATCAAAATGAACAAAATAAATATGTTTAAATAGTGAATACATAAAACTGCTCTGTTATATGGTTTGTGACTTTGGGCCTCAATGAGACCCCTTTTTAAAAATTTCTTGGTTTTAAGCTGGAAAAGTTTGAGAAGCCCTGTTGGCTTCTTCAGTCACACATTTTTGTTACTTTCTTTGGCTCATTACTTGAAACAGTGGTAACATTTTCAAAGCTCCAGGTGCATTTGTCAAAGCAGCTTCTATGGTGCAGCACAACACCACAGCTCGACTAGAAAAGGTCAAAACTCACCCAAAACATTTAACTCACACTTCAAAACAAAGTCATAGTCAGAGTCTTCAGAGTGTGAACGTTCCCTGCTGAACTGATTTGGATGGACACAGGTAACATGCATCCACATTTTAGTCCTATGTCCTGTTTATTTTTTTATTGACACCGGTTGTTTGTTGTTGCAGCTGTTATGGGGTAAAATGCAGTTCAGATGCACATTTCCGTTTTTATTCAAGTGAAGCAGCTGTCTTACAACACAGTAAACAGAAAACTTACACAGCACAATATAATACAAAAGGACATCGATACAAAAAAAATCACTGTTGTGGTCAAGCTCTATAAATATGTTTGGTTAAATCTATTCTTGATTCGTGAGAGAAGTTCAGATTTCACCTGCCGGGCAAAATCCATAGAATTGAAATGATCTGCATGTAAGTCTGACGGATATGGATGATGGAGAGGACCAAGGACAGAATTCATACATGTTTTAGAAATGACAAACTACTCACTACTGGATGAGTGGCATCAGTTTTTTAAATTATAGACATCAGGCAAACTTATTGCGTTGTACCAGTGTGCTTATTTGCTGTTTCATTAAAGGAATGAGAAATTCAGATATGTTGTGAACCAGTGACCTAAGTTTTGATGATTCACACCGATCTCTTTATTTTCAGGAATAAAGCATCTCCCCGAGACTCAAATGAAGAAAATGTATTCCAAACTGTCATAATGTTTGTAGTTCCTGTGAATTAATAAACCTGCCATGTACAAGAATGGAGAATGTATTCTGTTCATTTTATTTAATGTTGTAAAAGCTGTATTTTTAAATTAGCATGAATAAAATATGATCAAAATAAGCTTTAAATTGACAAAACAACAACAATAATAAACCTCAGATGGACAAATGAGTCCACATAATGAACCAAATAATTGAGAAAATTTGGGAAAACTATGAAGCTGAATAAAATAATCAAAAGGTGAACATAAATTAACAAAACAACCATAAAAACAAATCAAATAATGAATAGTAGGAACTATATAATCAAGGATATGAGCCAAAACAGAACAAAAATAGTCCACAAAATGAAACAAATAATTAAGAAAATAATCAAAAATTAACAAAACAATTGAGAAAATGAACCAGATAATGAAGGAAATTAACGAAATAATATAGGGAATGACCAAATGTACAAAAAACCCAAGGGAACAAACCAAAATAGAACAACATAATCCAGAAAATAAAAAAAAATAAGAAAAGAGTCAAAACCTAAAGAAATACTCAAGAAATGAAATCAATCAAGAAAATGAAGCAAATAAACCAAATAATAAAGAAAATGAGTCAGATAGGAACAAATAGGTGATGACAATTAAAAGTACATTTTTAGAAAATCAGGTTTACATGATTTTTTAATGTTGTAAGTTTTGGAATGTGCCAAAACAGTTGAGACACATTGTAAATGCACATCACTTTCCTCATCATTCATCTACTTCATGTACAAATACCAAAAAGATATTGTGGTAATGAAGCTGGATCTTTTATTTTACCTTCATTTATTCCCTCTGATAAACGTCTTCACACCAACTTACCAGTAGTAGGTGAAGTACTAACATAGTACTCTGTTTTAAGTCAAAAGTCATGCATTTAAAGTCTTTCTAAAGTTAAAGAACATAAGTATTATATACGACTAAAAGTGAAGGCCCATTAGGAGAAATAGCCCCACTGAGTGTTGTAGCTATTAATATAAATGCAGGGCTGCATGTAGAGGAGGCAAGGGAGATAGTGGAACAGAATTATGAAGTAGCTACTTGCAGACAAACTCAAGTACAGTCCTTGAGCAAATGTAATCTGTTACTCCCCCCCTCCCCCCAGTGGAGCATACGATAAATCAGCCTCATGGATCTGCAGGTTCTAATCACTATCAGGATGCGTGTTCTTATGGAGATCATCTCTGTGACATATGGAGATGATTCCTCCCACAGCCACACCTGCCTGAGCCTCTGTTCTCCGCGCACAGATGATATCACATGGCTCACTGCGACAGCATCCACAAATGCCTCCCGTTTACAGTGAAACATGTCATCTGACCATGTCAACGAGCTAAACCCAAATATTGTGCATTGTTGGTAAAGAGAGGTCAGGCAACTTGTGAGTCGGGTATTTCAGGCTACTGCTCTCTAATTAAGTATTCATGAAGCAGCAGTAGGAGTAAAGTATAGGTTTACACGACACTGGTGGTTCCGACGGCATCATTCCTCCCATGTGTAATGCTCGGCTTTCCCCCGCCAGCAGACAGGCCATCATTCCTAGTGTACTTCCAGCAATGATATCAAAAAGGTTTTTGGTCAAGCCAAAGAGAGGTCACTCTAATAATACCCAAGGTCAGTGGTGGGAGCCAGTGAGTCTCCCAGTCATTATTCATTTGTTCACAGAGTTAATGACAGTTTCAGGGGAACGAGAACTTGGAGCCAGCAGCCATGTGATGTCACCAACACATGCCAAGGGATTAGGAGGGCAGGCAGGGGACAAGAAGTGTGGATTATAAAGAAAAAAACATCTAAAGTCTGAATGTTTGCAGCAGGAGTTATGACAAACACACCACTGGTGACTTGTACTGAGAGACAACATTAACAAATAGTAACATGCTGTGTAAATGTATTGTTGTGCTTTATTTATTAATGCATTTGATGTTCAACTTTAATGGGACATATTTAAACATCTACTCATGTCAGTTTGATGAGGAAAAACATTCATTTGCAGCCTTTAGTTAAATGACAAATTATTTTGAATGTTTCACTTGAAAATGATGAAGTAATTTCAAATTGTCTCTTTTTTTTGCTTCCCTTTTTACAAATGACAGCATTTCATATTCAGCACATTATAGGCAATGCCGTCGCTGAGCACAGTAACAACACCGAGGGGAAAAAATTGGAGCCTGTGGCTTTCACACAGAGAGAATGAACAATGAACACACCTTATTCAGTCATTGGGCAGGCAGCACACAGTGAACAATGAACCCCTCCCTCCTGTCTAGCACCATGTCTGATAATGACCACATCCAGCACTACTGATAGCGCTCTTCTTTTATGACCTACATGAGCATAAATACAGCTCCAATAAAACATTTCAGCGAGGTTATTGAGAATATCATCACCTGTGCACATGGAACAACAGAACCTTTGTGTTTTTTTCATGTTTTTGTTATTTACAATGCCATATGTTGCATATAGACATGCTGGTCACATGATTGAAATGAAATAATGTAGAAAGTATAAATACTGCATGTGTTGTTTTGTCTAAATAGCATTTACACAAACTCTTTGTTGTAAAGCGGCGCCTGGAGAAGTTGAATCTTCCTCTTGTGCAATTTCTCTTTGTCCCATTAGCTACATTTTCTGACAAATTCAAGTGGAAATAATATTGCTTTTTTTGACAAATTATACCAGAGGAATCCAGTTTGGCCTTTGCTTCCACATCTTCCTTGTAGATACAGTAGATTCCCTGTTTGAGCATAAGGTCAGGGTATAAATACGAACTGCGTTTTGCATTACTTTCAGATGAGTGAAGCTGTCAGACCAATAATATGAGCTTTCAGTCCTACTTTCTGCCACTTATTCCCCATTCTAGGACCAAGGGGTCATGTGAAAATTGAAAGTGACAGTCAAACCAGCATGTTGAACAGGCTGATTGGACTAAGCTGTCATGGCCCAGATCAGAGCTCTTTAACACCAAGCCATGCAGGGCTTTCAGTTGAAGACACTGGACTCAAAGAAAGGCCTGACAAAGAAAAGACAGTTTTACTAATCCATGTTAGAGCAGGTGCTGGAAAACTTTGGAATCACCAAATAATGCATCCAGGTATGAATTTTAAACAAAAGTAATTAATTAAAAGGACAAACTTTAAGCTGAAGAAAAAAACATGGGGAATATTATTAACAGCACAAACAAAAGTTTGAGAGTTCAGCTGGGGGCGTTGCAGCTTTCATTTCAAGTTGCAGATGAATGAAGTCCACTGGTTTCCTTTGTGGTCGTTTGAATGAAAATGTTTGTATTACCTGTTTTGCAGATGATTTAATGAGCACATGATTCTGTCACATCAAAGAATTTTTACTTCATCGAAAGCATTCCCTGTCAATTTAAATTTTGTTTCATATGCGGCGTTGCACGAGACTCTGTCGAAAGCAATCAGCTCGCCGTCATCCATTCAGATGGTAATAAATCACGTCATTATCACTTTTACTCGGGTCCATCTTTGAAACAGAGCAAGAATAAAATATTTTTGTCAGGTGGAAGAATAACTTATGATCCTTTTATGTCCTGCTGAGAACCCTTGAAAATAATAATACCCCACAGCAGAAGCACACAAATGCTGAAAAGGCACAGAGTGGTATAAATCTGATGGGATTTGCATATTTTGCTTTTCTGAGCAGGAAGCGGGTGAAAGAAATTCACATGGCAACACGAAACACACTCAGAAGTTTGGGTTCACTTTAAGACGGATGTGTTTCTCCAGATCTCACGTGTGATTGAAAACCTGCAGCGTTTTGAAGAACACCTTTTGTTTCTATGTGAAAGGCATAGAAGATTATTAATCACACAAACAGCCCTGAAGTGCTTGTTTGACCTTTTGTCTTACAGTTATCGTTCACCTCTCCAACGGATCCCACGTTTAAAAATGTGTCAGATCATGTTTGTTGTAAGATCAGGAATGGGTTATGATGTGTTTGAAGAAAAATTTGTCACATGTGTCAGTTGTATGATGTGTTGGGAGAAACTAGAAAACCTTAAAGATCTTTAAAAGTTTGTTTTAACCTTTGTGAAATAGCATGTAAAGGGAAATTAAAACCAGTTTCTCTGCAGATTTGAGAAGCAAAAATGTACATTTGAAAGAGCTTCTTGCTGTTGGGTTTGTGCCCTTAGTTGTGATTGGTACATTGATTCATCACCCACTTTGCCCTGTTTGTATAAGGTGATCTTCTGATTTACTGTCCAAATAAATAACCTTTATGTGTGCTCTGATGAGGGCAAAAAAGAACAAAATAAACAAGATAAAGCACAAAAATGGCAACGACATAAACAAAAATGAGCAAAACAATCGGGGAAGTTTCATTCATAAACAAAAAAATGAATAAAATATTCAACAAAAATGAATTAAGTGCCAAAAAGTGGAAATTTTCAATATTGTACACTTCATTTTCTGTGTTCTGGTGAGTTGTGTGTTCATTTTAGCATTTATGTTACGAAGGGGGCAGAAATGAACAAAATGAACAAGACAATGGACAAAAATGAGCAAAACAATTGTGGAAATGAAATTAATAAACAAGAAAATGGATAAAACAAGCAACCAAAATGAGCAAATTGTCAAAAGGTGGAATTTTTCAATACTGTACACTGCATTTTCTGTGTTCTGGTGAGTAGTTAATGTGTTTTTTATACGTTTTTGTTTTGAAGCGAGCACAAATGAACAAACTGAATGACAAAATTGATGAAAATGGTACAGCATGAACAAATATGCGCAAAACAATCAAGGAAATCAAATTAATAAACATGAAAATGGACAAAATAACCAATACAAGTGAGCAATGCGTCAAAAAGTGGATATTTTCAATATTGTACCCAGCATTTTCTGTGGTCTGGTGAGTTATCAATGTGTTAATTTGTACATGAGCAGAAATGAACAAAACAAACAAGAAAGTGGATGAAAATAGCTGCAGAATGAGCAAAACTGTCAGAAAAATGACATTCACAAATAAGAAAATGAACCAAATGGACAAAAAAGGAACAAAAATTAGCAAAATGGCAAAAAGTGGAAGTTTTCAATCTTGTATATTTCATTTTCTCTGTTCTGGTGAGTTGTTAACGTTTTCTTTTTTGTTATCAAGGGTAACGAAATAAGCATAAAATGGATGAAAGCAGCAGTAGAATGGGCAAAAATGACCAAAACAGTCCTAAAAACAAGAAACAAAAATGGAGCAAAAAAATCATAATGAACTGACATAATGGCTACTGGTTTTACAGTGAACCATGATTCCCTAAATGCAAGACGCACATTTATTCAGATACAGTCTAATCTGACCATGCAGCTTCCAATTACTAGCCTAGTTCAAATTAAAGTGGCTGTGATATATATTCAGACCCCCTCCATTTTATGCAGTGTACCCAAATTAAAGATGTCTAACCACTTTTCCCTTCATCAACACTTCCAGCCTCAGAATTCATGAGATTATCTGAAACATGTGAGACATAAACCAGAAAGTGATCACCGCTAAATTTCACAAAAAAAGCTGAACCAACATATTGTGCTTGGCTCTGGCATCAGAAAATGATCAAAAGTTGCTTTTATAACAGAGGCATGATGTTCAAATTGGTGAGTTAAAGCCCTGATAAAATGTAAAACAGTCATAATTGAATTCCATATTTCTGTTTTCTTGTGCCCAAACGGCGCCAAAGTTATTCAGAAGTGTTTTACACTGGAAAGAGGTTTCACATTTTAACTATAAAGGTTCTTCAACTGTAATAAACTGAGGGAGAGTCATGAAACACTTCAGATTTGTTTTGCTTCACTTCTCCTTTCTACAAATAACACACACAGAGCAAATTAGAGGGAAGTGGAGAGCAGGTTTTGTACATTGCATTTCCTCCACACTCCTCTCTCCCTCACACAGACACTGTTGCTTTAATTGTATGATACGTGTTTAATGTGAGAACAAAAACTTGGGCTCTCCTCTTTCCTCTAAAGGATCAGGTAAAAAGGCTTGTCTCCAAAAAGCGATCGTCCCGTGGCCATCCCAACATCAGAATTCTTCAACCCGTGTTCTTTCTGTCTTTTTTTTCTCTCTCCTCTCCCTGATTCCACTGATCTGAGCTTGAAATGCGAAGACAGCAAAGCACTAAGCCTTCAAACGTGTGATTTTTTCAAAAGATCTCTAGAAGCAATCTCTGCCTGACTGACCCCTGACAGCTGCAGATCTCTTTATTTCTCTCTCTGCTGGCACTTCATTTGGTAGAAAAGCTCTCAGATTCACACCTCTGTCAGGCAGCACAAGTGTTTATTATGTGCATACACACCGAAGATCCCGTATAGTGCACACCTCAAAGGCATGCAGCTTGCAGTCTTTTAATAAATATCCAGGAAATTCTGACAAAAACATATGGAACACATAGTGTATATGACTTTTTTATTACACATTTTTTTCCCAGCATCTCATTTATGGTAAAATGTATATTGCCATAGTAACCTCCTTTGTGTTTATATTTGTTACAAAGCCATGAAGTCAAGAAACCCAGTGTGAACCGTGAAATAGGTTTCTCAAATATCAGGCCTGAACCTGAACTATGTCCTCTGCCTTATCTGGTCCTCGGCACACAAGAGCGTAGGTTTTATTTCAACACTGGGGGGACATTTATAATCTCTGGATCCTCCTGAAAATTTTATACAGTGTGCACTTCATTTTCTGTGTTCTGGTAAGTTGTGAATATGTTAATTTGTGCATTTTTTGTAATCATGGGTGCAAAATGAACCAAACAAATGAGAACATGGATGAAAATAACTATGAGAGGAACAAAAATGAGCACAGCAGTCAAGAAAATGGCATTAATAAGAAAGAAAATTAACAAAATGAGCAAAAATCAACAAAATCATTAATATAAGCAACAAAATGGGCCCAAAAAATCATAATAAACTGGTATATTGTTCATATGCTAAATGAACTAATAAACAAATTCACATATCACCTGTTCTTTACATGTAAGGTTCACATTTATTCAAAAATAATGTAATTTGAGCATGCAGCTTCAAAGACAAGCCTAACTAAAAGTAATGGGTCAATGTTACATTCTCAGACATGTATAAGAATAAAGATTTAACTTATTTGACTAAATTTGGCTCATTGTCGTGTGTTGTGGATATCTGTCCATGTTAAATAAACAAAATGAACAAAATAATATAAAAGCAGCCAAAATATGAAAATAATCCACAAAATAATGTGACAAGAACTGCAAAAATAAATGTAAAAAAATCCTCCACAAAATTATATTAACAAAATAATTCACAAACTGAGTCATATTTTACAAAGACAACACAAGAATTAACAAAATAGTAAATAATTTACAAATTGAGCAATATCATGAAAAATCTCCAAAAAATTCACACAATCCACAAAATGAACAAAATTATATTTTAAAAATCAACCAAAAGTATCAAAATAACATACAAAATGAACAAAAAAATAAAAAACATAAATAAACCTCACAAAAACATCAACAAAATAAACTGAAATATATAATTTCCTCAAGCAATTTACTAAATAATCCAAAAAATGAACAAAATATATGAAAACTCTGCCAAGATTAGTACATAATTGACAAAACAAACAAAATAATATAAAAAGAATTAACTAAATAATCCCTAAAATAATCAAAATATTTGAAAAAAACAACAAAAATGAACAAAATAATCCACAAAATGAACAAAATCATGTAACAAACACCACAAAATGAACTAAATGATCCATTGAAATGAACATGATATATGAACAACCAACAAAAATTAATTAAATAATCCACAAAACGAATAAAATGTAGAAAAAACACAAAAATTAAGTTAACAATCCACAAAAAATAGATATAAGAAACACCAATATAAGTGAACCAAATAATCCACAAAACGAACATGATCATATAAAAAAACCAACAAAAAAGAATCCACAAAATGAACAAGATGAGCAATAATGAACAAAGTAATGAGAAAATAAACCCAATAGTGAACAAAACCGTCATTTTTTTTTTAATCAAAGACTAAAAAAATGATCTAAATTCAAATTGTTTACCTGGGGGGTACAAATGCACAATTTACCCCTATACGATCTACACTTAGGAGAGCACAGACATAGTAAAAAAAAAAAAAAACTCTGTGACTTCTCTCCCATTTTGCTGTTTCTTTTTATCCAAATTTCACTGTAAAAGCACATTTCAAATGACAACTCCACACAGATTGATAGGTGTTTCCACAGATAACACTGATCAGAAAGACAGTAGTTACATTTAAATACACCGTCCCATTGGGCTGGATTGTAAACGTCCACACCACAACAGAATTACCTGAACAATAGCACGTGTTCTTATGTGCAGTTTGTCTTGGTTTTATTATGGCAGCTCCTCGTCCGTCAGGCTCTGCTGGTGCCTCCCTTTCTGGAAATGAGACTGCAGGCTCTATCATTAGATCGGATGGCAAGTCTTTATGCAAAGTGTTTTGCATAATTACATACCAAAGCCAGAATAGCCACCCTCAAATTTTATGGGTCACAAAGCATCAACAATTGCCGCATTATTGTCCACCAAAGTCCAGCCCCGCCAATGACAAGGAACGAAAAAAAGAAGAAGAAGAGCAGAAAAAAAACCCTCGTCTGCCTAATCTAAGCTTGGGGAGATTGAATTTTCATTCCAATAAAAAGTAAAGAAGATTATTCCCGAACTGACAACTTGTTTACATATAGTTGTAAAGTTCAGAGGATTGGCCAGGGCTGCAGGGAGTTTGATCAGTTCACTTCACAACATGGAAGCTTCATGGAAAAGTCTCATTTTAATCCTGGGGTTTGATTTTCAGAAACAAATAGGAAATGAGCACCATGCGACGATTTAAGTCGAAGGAAAATACATTATATACTCTCCGTTAATTACAGGAGCATGTGCACCTTCAATAAAGTTTGTCTAATTACACATAGTGCTGTTAATTAATATTACATTTGATTTGACTGAATATGTGAATCTTCAACATCAGCACTTCGTATGTTCACACTCGTTCAGAATACACCCCATTTTGATGATGACAATAAATATATTGAATAACAGTAATTTTAAAAATACTACTCGCTTAAATTTTTAAAAAGTACAAGCAAAAAACGAAAATGACCATATTACCTTGCATTTGATGTTTTCAAAGTCTACAAAGGAAAAACATCCACAGCCAAAAGCAAATTAAAAGTGTGTTTTTTTTTTTGCGATTTTAAATTTAAATAATACACCTCTTTTCAGTCTCAAAAATATTGACGCATTTTTCTTTATTATTGTTTTTTAGCTTTTAAAAAAAATTACATTTATCAGCTATCACCCGGACTTGATCATGTGAGTGAATGTTCGTTGCCAACAGGCCGTGTGCGTCTTCATCAGGGGATCCCACGAGCTCCATAAATAAATAAATAAATTACAAACAGTCATGACAGTAAATAAATAAATCGAATGGACGTGGAGCAGTTTGGAAAACGCATCGCGCGTCGAGCTAGTGAAAAAGCTGGGAAAATGTGTTTAAAAACTGTAGAGCAAACAGTTTTCGATCTTACTGACAAATATTATTTTTTCTTAACGTATAATGTTGTGCGTAAAAATCATATTGATACATAAGAAACAGCCTAAAGTAACAGATCGGATGTATTTTAGAACATTTGACACCCAAAAGCAAAATGAATGGAATGGAATATGACCGGTGCTGTCGGGTCTAGAGCTGCTTCATCTGCTGATTTGAACTTTATTTGTTTTTCCAAGGCATAAACTTTAACTTCAGCGTGTTTAGTGGAAATTTGCGATCATATTTACTTTGTTTTGCACTCATGATTTATTTTAATTAAACTGTTCGTCTCTGTTTGACAGGATGTGAGGTATTTCTCCCATATTTCGATTAAAATGATAATAAACCTGTTGAATTTTTAACCTTAAATCATCTTGCAGTTGGGTTGCGCTGCCGATCCCTGTT
Organism: Pseudamia nigra; assembly: GCA_029823295.1. Taxonomy (NCBI): domain Eukaryota; kingdom Metazoa; phylum Chordata; class Actinopteri; order Kurtiformes; family Apogonidae; genus Pseudamia; species Pseudamia nigra. Next base: position 6,757 of record JAQQAE010003500.1, on the reverse strand, counting down.
TCTAATATATTTTTTAAAAATTTAGATGAAGAAAGAATCATCGGGGGAGAATCAGAAATCATATGTGAGACCTGTAAGAGACAGTGGAGCCGCAGCGGAGCACAGAGGAGGGTAAAGGTGCAGAACAGCGCCATCTCCCTGCTGCACTGTGAAATTCCTCCTCAGTCTTTTTTTTTCCAACTGAGACCCTCCGTGAAGATTTGTCCTCTCATAAGGTTGACCGATTTCTGCGCGCACCGCCAGCTATGACAACAGCCCGCGTACTACTGCTGTCTTTTGGCGGACACCAACTATACGTGTTATCGCTGTTCATTAGTGCAGGGGGTCCCGAAGCGGGTCCCGGGCCCTGCGGGGGTCACACAGAAGGGAGGGGGGACAGGACAAGCAGGCGGAGGAGGAGGAGAAGGTGTGGGTCTTCAGCAAGTTAAGAACTCCTGTCATTTCACTTTAATCTAATTCCCCTAAAATTATCACAGTGGAACATATAAACTGCTTCCCAAACTGGGGTCGCGGGGGCTTGTGGGTCACAGAGAGAGATAAATGGGGTCCCGAGAAATCAGAGAAATAATTTAATTTCTCAGCCAGACCATCATTGGTTTGCGGTTACACATTTACAGTGGAGATCCTAGGCTGTAATTTGTGTCCGTGCGCAAAATCGTGTGCGTAAAATCCCATAAAATGTCAAATATGGTGCCTGTGACAGAATCTTATCAGAAGGGGATCCCGGGGCTGTAATGTGTATCTGCGTGGGGTGTTCTTGACATGAAAAGGTCTGCAATATGGTGCGAAAGAGTCTCACACTTGATATTTTGATTCTTTCCTCTGAGCTGTTGTGTCATCAGAAAACTAAGAAAGCGTAAACGGTCAGCTGGTGCGCCTTCTTTCTGTGAAAAATTTAGTCCTATTTATTCCAAGGCTTAACACCTATATTTAGTCCTGTGGGTCAAAGGAAATGAGCTAGATTGAAGTAGAATAGAGCAAGAAACAAAAATGAGTAAAGGCTTGGAAGCTGTTTGTGTTTTTCTGTTTCCAAACATGTTCGCTCGGAGTTCCCTGCTCTGCAGAAATGTCAGGCGCATCCTCAGTGCCATTTCCGTGAAAGCTCCTGTGTCTGTCTCGGAACATGTGTTTACAAAGAAGAAAATAGACGCAAAAGTTCACTCCTCTCTTTTGTCTGGAACTAACTTTTTTTTTTTTAATCAGAGTGAACAATACCCTGGGAGCTGCGTACATTCCGAGAGAAACTTTTACATTTCGGAGAAAAATTTAAATTCGTTTCCTCCCTCTTTTTCACCTGTAGAATCGTCTATTTATGTTGGTGTTTGTGGAAATGATGATGAGGATGATGATGATGACGGTGACTGTGATAATGATGAAGATTAAACGAGAGAATAACGCGCAGGGTGTGAGTTTTATTGTTAAAGCACACTCAGTCTACCACCAGCATCGACCAGAATTACGCCAAATTAATTTCACAGTTTGAGGAAGCTTTGCCAAGTGGGTGTTTGAAGTTTGGGCACACACACATAGAAGACACACACACACACCACACAGATCCACGCGTGCGGTACAGTAGAACGAGCCTTTCCAGGCAAGAAAGCAGAAAACATCTCCATCACCGGCACAAGTGTGGAGCCTGTCCGCCTAATTAATGCACAATTTATGAGACATTTGGCTCTTATTTAAGCATTTTACGCAGCAGTTTAAGATGATGTGCAGTGTCTTTAATTTTAGCGTCATCCTAGTTCAAACATCATCATCATGATCCTAAGCCATAGGTGAAGATTTCAGGAGGAATGGGGAGGATTCGAGCCTTAAACATGAGTAAAATGTGCCTTGGTGATCCCCGATGACACACTTACAACCCACGGTTTTTGCATTTTTACCAGTAGTTTGTACATTTAGATGATATGAAAAAAAAGATAAATAAATAATAATAATTTTGTTCATTGCTGGGTTTTTAGTTCCTTACATCTTAAATTCATTTGATTTAAAACAGAAAATTAAGGTCATATGTAGGTTCTGCTTCTTAAAAGCTCAACCTTATGACATTTTTTGGGATTATTGTGTAAATTGGAGCAATATTTTGTTCGTTTTTGCTCATTTTATTTCTGACGTACTCTAAATTAATTAATTTATGCCAGTAAAATGAAATGCTATATAATACATTTGCCTCTGTAAAAACATACTTCACTTACATGATGGTATTTTGAGTTCATTGCGTTTATTGTTTGCTTACTTTGTTTTTTGTTTCTCAGATATTGTTGTAACATTTTTGTCAGGCTCTTTATTATTTTTGTTACATTTTTGCTTTATTTCTTTCGTTTTTGTCTTAATATTGCTAATTTCACTCATTTTGGGGTTTTGGGAGAGTTAATTTGTTCCTTTTTGCTCTTTTCTGCCATTTTATTTTGACGTTTTGCCCCTTTTTCTCATTTGGCTCCATTTATTGATTATTCTCTTGTTTATTTGGTGAACTTGCTCCTTTTATAGTATTTTTTAACTAATTATTTTGCCATGTTTTCATTAATTTTAAGGTCAGCATGTTCCTTCCTCGTTCATTTCTGCTTTTTCTCAACTCATTCCTTTAATTGTTCATTTCCTTCATTATTGTGTTCATGTTCGTATATTTTAAGAACCGCTTAAATAATTGTTGGTCCTTTTCAATTATTTGGGGGACTAGTTTGTTCCTTTTTGTTAATTTTTAAGAGTTTCATTTGCGTTTCTGTTAATTTTCTTATATTCTATATCTTATTTTCTCCTTCATTTCCTTGATTTTTTTGGTCATCACAGATCATTATATGGATTTTCCCTATTTATGAATCATTTTCTGATTATTTGTGGGATTGATTCACGTTGTTCCTGCCCTTGATTATGTTGTTCATTTATGTTGATTGTATTTTTGTTGTACTAATGCTTAGTCATCTTTTGATGCTTTTATGAGTTAGTTTGTTCCTTTTTTGAATTGTGTCCCTTTTGTTGTTCATTCACTTGACTATTTCCTTCATGTTTTGTTCTCCTCATTACTTTACGCACAAAACGCACAAGTTAAAAACACAGAAAAACAAGTGTCCTCCAACAGGAGGACGCAGAAATGCCCAAACAAAACCCAACCCGCAGCCTCCTCCTCCTCATCATCATCATATACATTACAGTGCGTAGGAAAGATTTAAATAAACGACCCTGCAAAACTGACACTGTCAATTACTTTGGATTGACCGGGCAGTCCCGCGCACAGACCTCCAAAAGTTAATGCGTGCGTAAAAGCTGAGGTGTATAGTCACATTCAGGCTCCACTTGTGCAACATTAATACCGCGACCCCTGGAAGACTGACAACCACTGCGGTGCACCTAATGGGGATCTTAATAAAGTACCCATGTACCCCAAGTAACAAATCGATAGTAGATGTAGGCCCGTCTGGAGTAATACCTATGAAATAATGCGTCAGGGTTTGGGGAGAGTGTTTGCGGTCTCTTGAAATCCTCTATGGCTCGTCCTGCCTCCTCTCTCTGTGTGATCGTGTATATTAGAACAAATCAAACTGCTTTCAAAAGGTGCTTCTGACTGAAAACACCAAGCACAACACGATTTGATTTCAACACACCAGCTATAAATACAGCTTTTAAAAATAAGACCCACTGTAAGCACCGGTTAGGTTTACTCCCTGGCCAAATAGGAGCTGGGGGATTCTGTTTATTTGGCATGCAATATCCAAAGTATGATAGGAAATGTTGGCTGCTGTACTGTGCGTTCAGATAGCCTCGCTGTTAAAAGAGAACCGAAATAGCCTCCTCAAAAATGGGGGGAAATTCAACATGGGGTATATTCACACTCTTGGGTTCCATCAGCTGCAGTTGTCTTTATCTCTTCCTATTTATATCGCCACAAAGCGCTGCGCCCCTTTTGAAAGTCTGGCAGTGTTTTTCTTTCTTTTTTTTTCTTTTCAAATGAACTTTGCCATGTTGGTGTTGATTGACCCTCCTTTTCCATTTCTGCGTTTCTCCGCTCAAAAGGAGAACACTGCGTCAACTGGGACAAATCCACTAAAAAGGGCCTAAAATATAATGGGTTTTCAGACTAATCTCTGCAATTCTGGAGGTTGAAAACAGGGGAGACCTTAAATATTTTCTCTTCATATAACTTGTAAACATTAATATTGTTTAATATCTAGGGACGAGGAGATCACAGATGTCGTCAACAACATGATAATATTTTTCAGGGCGCGTTATAAATTACAGCCATAGGTCAAGGCGTGTTGTGCAGACTGAGACAAACAGTTAAGAAGGGGGGAAAAAATCCTCATTCATCCGTTGATGTTAGATTATTTTTACAAGCTTCTCAGGTCCATCATTCCCCCTTATCTTATTGGAGAACTACACATCTTCCCTATATATGCAGAGGTGTCCAGTGTTTCCCACTCACGCACAACACAGACGCAGTGGGCTACAGAGTGGACGACAGGTGCTTAAAAACACACATTTCTTGTAAAGTTACAGCCTAATAGCAGTCGGCAGCTGCTGTCGTGGACGTGCGTGGAGGCGCCTGCGTGTGCGGCAGCGCTGGTCGCTTTTCCCTTTGTGTTAAAATGAGCTGAGGTCTCCGAGGTCTTGGGAAGCTACAGTTCCGTGGGCAGCGGGTAGATGGCACAATTTTCTTACATTTATGGGCAGAATGCAGGCAGCTTGGTGCTCCTGACTGAAAAAGCAATTTGTTTTAGTGACAAAACAAAGTGACAGCCTGTTTGAACAAGTGAAATAAACATAAAAATACAGAGTATAATTTAAAAATCGATGAGAAACAAAACACACTAGGGGTTAATTTAGGCTTTATTGGAATTTTCGGTCAATATGCTGTGAAAGAAAACGTCAAATAAAAGTAAAAAAATAATAAAATAAAAGATGATGATAATAGTAATAAAAATAATCCTTTAAAGCCAGTGGAACAGGTGTCTCACGCTGCTAAACGTTTGACTTATAGGATCCGTTGTAACTGAGCTGTGGTGTCTGAGCCTATATATGCAATAAAGCGCCTGCTGTATGGGCTAATTTGTCATAGTGATAGTGCCAAGGTGCAAATAATGTGCATATTTGTCGCTTAACTGTGTGAGTGCGTGAAAATGTGTGTGTGTGTATGTGTGTGTGTGTATGTGTGTGTGAAAGAACCAGAGGGAGAGAAGAAAGAGACAAACCATATCTTTATCTTATTAAACCAACAGCCGCACTAATAGTCCGTGCGTCCTGGAGAAGTTCTCAGCTTCAGTGCGAACCCCAACAAATGGATAACGCCTGTGTGTGTGTGTGTGTGTGTGCGCGCGGGGGCTGTGTCTGTGTGAGTGTGTGAGGACCCGCAGCATCCTCCTGCATCAGCCTGCATCACTTCTGAAAGTGTAAGACCTGCTAACTCGCGTGTCAGAAAGTTTTCACGTCACGCAGGCGTAAATAAAAGTGACGTTTCGCTGAGTTCCACCTCATTAGGTCTTTGTACAATGCTAATAAATGAGCAGAACTACAAATGATTGAGTCCAGCATATACATCACGCTCTGTCAACTAAAATCAACCGAGTCAATGCTGTGATCCGACCCATCTAAACCTTCCCGTGCTTCCATATCCAACCCACTATGTGTGTGATGGGTGTAAATCCTTGGCCCGGTCTTAGTCTCCTGCATTAGCTCCCTGGCTGCGGTGTGGAGTGTGATGTCCACCTTTAATTATCACTATGGGCTCTGTGTGTGTTATACCTCAGAGACAGTTTGCTTGGACAAGCAGTGAAAGCATCAGCGTATAGATAAATAGGGCTTTCAGCTCGACGCCGAGGATAAAAGACCATCAGCATCACATCATAATCATCATTTTCATCATTATCAGCAGCAACAAACCCACACGCGTGGAGCATGCACACGCAAAACTAACACACACCAGCAGCAACAGCAGCAGCGAAAATAAATAAATAAGTATTTTTAAAAAGCCGTGGTAAAGTTGGCTTGGATACACATCCTGATTAAGCCTCTTTTCAACCAGGCTAATTGTGTTTTAGGCCTCTAGTCCATAAGCCAATACGACTAATAATAATTACTGATAGGCCAAAGGTTTATAGCATCACAATAGCACGCGTAGAAATAACTGGCACTTACACCCATCACACTTCTTGGAGATACATTAAAAATGATGAAAATGCATCAGGAAGTGTTTAGCAGCCTCCAGAAATGTATTAATCACTGGCGCGATTGGAAATTAAAAATAACGCCCCGTGCAGGAGGTAAGCAATTCAGGAATAATTCAAACTATTTTCCCCCCTCTTTCAGGATTAGTATTATTATTTGGATGCTATTTATGAGTATATGAATTCAGCTTATTAATATTTATGTGCAGCGTCCAAAGGTGAAACTGTATCTGGCAAATAAAGCGGTGGGGAAGCTGAGTTCGGTATTTCCTCCTCCCGTGTCCCTGTCCCGGGTGAGGGGGGAGGAAAGGGGTGAGGAAGAAGAGAGGAGAGGATGGGGAGATGAGGGGAGGGGAGGCGAGGGGAGGGGGGGATCTCTTATGAAATGTTATGTTGTTTAGGGAGGACTGTTGGATAACCATCATCCAGCATTTTCCACATTATGAACAATTACTGATATTTTGTGCAGGAGAAAAAAAAAATCATCACCTTGAACGAGCCTGTTGGCTGATTGATTAATTATTTTGTAATTCATTAATCACTTTCATAGGGCAAAAGGGCAACATCCTGCCACAGCAAATTGACTCCAGCCCCCC
>JAQQAE010003499.1:0-20121 GCA_029823295.1 Pseudamia nigra | reverse complement strand
GGAGTTAATTAATTTTAAATTAAAACTACATTTTAATTGTCGAGAATTTACACACAGGTTATATATGTTTTTTAGGAAAAAGGTTTGAAGAAAAAAAAAAAAAACATTTTCCAAAAGGGCAGGTGCTTCAGCACCACCAGGGTCTATCTGTACACGTCCCTGTGAGTAATATTCCTACCAAGTTTGGTGATATGGAGATATCCTGCAGACACACTCATGCACAGGGGCGTAAACAATACTCTGCTTGCCGCTTCCCTGGCACACAGGTTAAAAATAAGTTCAGTGGTCAATCTCATCTTTTACATTTATTTGACTTTATTTTAGCTGATGGGGACCATGCACAAAAAATATTAATGTCGTCAGAGAAAAGAAGCATTACGTGAGATTTAGCTGCTTGCTCGTTTCCTGCAGTCCCTGGACAGGTGATCACAACTAACTAGACAATACAGCAAGATACTAACAAGGTCCAAGTTACTGGCTACAAAACAAAAAGTAAAACTTACACACCTGAAAATGCCAAACCTTAAGTCCCACCTATCCCAGCTGACCCCATCATCCCACAAGATATTGATACAGATGCCTATAAACATTCACTTTCATACAGTACAAACACAATTTAAATGTTACATTTATTTATTTTTTAGTTTGGTTCCTATTTTGATTCTTGAGTTAAAACATTTTGGGAAACACTGCTATAATATATCATCTAGGAACATGATCTTGCGCCAGTGAACAACTGTGCAAGTGCAATTTTTTTGGCAATTAAAGATAAAATGTGTCCTAATATATCATACAATTACACACGGGTGTTACAAAAATCTCCATCCTACTCGTCCTGTTCTCTACATGTTAGCGTTGTCCATATACCAGCCATCAGTGAAAATTCAACACAAACATTCACATTGAAATGGACTCATTTCACAATCCCAGTGAAATATTTCCGTACGTGGAACACGTGATGTATTTGTCTGTTGAAGAAGTGGGTGGCCAGTGATTTTTGGGGGGTTTATTTTTCTCCAGAGCATCATACAACCAGGAGAAGAACCGCTACGGAGACGTGCTGTGCCTTGATCAGACACGAGTTCGCTTGAAACCCAGAAGGAATGAGGTTTGTGCTCTTCAAAGCAACACATTTACCAAAACAGAATTCTAACGCATGAGCTGCCAGATCAGGTTGTAGGATTATTTGCTGTTCATTGTTTCGGCCTGTGATGCACTCTGTCATCCTCACAGAGATCAGACTACATCAACGCTAGCTTCATGGACGGCTACAAGCAGAAGAACGCATACATTGGTACTCAAGGTACGACGGCAGTGAAATATGCCCTTTATCCATCCAAACATTTCCTCTGTATCTCCAAAGTCCCTGCACCCAAACTAACCAATCTTAGCACACGGGTAGTCAGGGTAGTGGGAAGTGTTACTATGGCAACCACCACCTGACTTGCATATTAATTATGTCACATTTATACACACAAGTACCTATTCTGACGTATAGCACCAAAACTACTACAGCTAGAGGCACCGAATTTTAATACGATCTTGACCTTGAAGATCAGTAGGTTCTGAAATTATTTCACTTTGACCCACATACATTGCTAGCTATGCAGTGAGGATGAAAATGTCCAGGTATGATGTGGCCTTCAAGGAAAAAGGTCGAGGTGACTCTGCAGATCACAATATCATCAAAACCTTTCCTGTAATTTATGTGGGATTTTCCATTTCATGGGTTCTTGTTACGTACAGTATTTTATTCTTTAAATGTAAAAAGTACTATGATGTACAAGCACTGCGCAACAGACTAATTTACAAAAAAATTGACCAAAATGGTCAAGAAAATTAACCAAAATGAAATAAAATCATGAATAAAATGAAAAGATGTCAATACGGCAATTAACAAGTGAGGAAAATTGTCAAGGAAATATTTAAGAAATTCAAAAAAGTGATGAAGACAATATACACATGCAAAAAATAAGAAACGTAAAAAGAACAAATTATTTGATGAAATTAATCAGAAGTTAATCTTTAGTAGTCAAGAAAATAAATAAAAATAAAGAAAGTAACCAACCCAATCAACAGAATATTGAAGAAACACAAACAAGTTATGGAAAAACTAAACAAAAATGTGCAAAAGGAGCACAGTGTCAACAAAAATGAACAAAATCAACAAAAAAATATGAAGAAACAAACAAAAATCTGAACCAAAACAAATGTTGGATGTTGATGCAGATATATTTGTCTTTATTTGTTAAGAGTTGTGAATAAATGTATCGCTGTGTATTACAGTACAGTACCATCACAAATTTAATGGTTGGAGTAAAAAGTTTCTGCAAAAAACGACTACCATCAGAAGCACATTTTTGAAAAAAAAAACTACTCTACTGTACATGCTAGAAATAAAGCAGAAGCAAACATGCATCATGCACGGCTAAAAACTGTCATTAGAGCAGAGACCGGGCGAGCTCCTGTGGTTAATTTTCAAAATGTTTGCGTGTAGACTTGTTAAGTCGCTTGTTAAGGCACTGTTTTGTGTAATTAAATGGACATGCTCTGTTACTTTTCACTTCACCGACTGCATTTTCCAGAAATAATTGGATTTTGCTTCAACTTTCCTGCTGCGTGTTTAGGACCACTGGAGAAGACCTACGGGGATTTCTGGAGAATGGTCTGGGAACAAAACGTACCCATTATCGTCATGACCACCAGGTAATGTGGAGATTATACTGCAGTGTAAATTCATACTTTTTTCATTGATTTTTAAAAAAAAATATAAGTTGCATTTTTCTTTCACACACTTTTCCTTCAGTGTTTTTTCTTTATTTGTATTATTTTCAAAGTACCTTTGACAGCTTTGCACACTCATTCACAAGGTCGCCTGGAATGGTTTTGAAACCATATGCATCCCTTGTCAAGAGTTAATTTATCCCATTTCCTGCAGAGATTTACACCAGGGGTTTTCAACCACTGGTCCGTGGCCCCAGGGTGGTCCGTGAAGGCATCGCAAGTGGTCCCTGGCCTTGTAGTTCAAATGTCTAGCACCATCATGGTTGTTGTCGGGCTGAATTTCCAGAGCTTGCAGCAAAAGCAGTAAATTGTTTTTTACCTTTTGCAACCACATATCTCTGACAGCGGATTTTCCACACTGGGATACCTGAAGAATAAGTACAGGGCAAGGCTGGAGCCAGAGAATGATATGAGACTGTCTCTATCCGCCACTATACTGTCAAGAGTAGACAGACTGCAGTTCACCAGGCCCAGAAATGGCACCGGCAGGGGAAGGATGGGTCGATAGCCCTTTAAGTACTACTACAAGTACTGTACAAATCCATACGTTGGCAGGAAACACTGAGTTAAGTAAGACAGTCAATCATTATTTTAAGACATGACGGTCAGTAAATCTGAAATATCTCTACCATTATTATTCTAATCACAATCTCGGATCCTATAACTTGTCAGATTCTGAGGCTGGTATTTGAAATAAACTTCTCTTGGTCTTCGTTTCCTGGGAAGATCCTCAGGAGTGTCAGTTTCATCACAATGTTTGATGGTTTTGATGACTACACTCGCGGACACATTCAAAGTTGTTGAGATTTTTCAGACTGGCTCTTTTCTCTTTACTTAACTGAAGCATGACTGCCTAATGAATCCGATGACAGAATGCCATGAGTGTGCAAAGCTAAATGTGTCTACTTTGCATAGTCTAAAACATGTTTTGGGTTGTTTGGCACAATGTAATTACATATGTGTTCTTTCATAGTTTGCATGTCTTGCGTATTAATGTACAGTGTTGAAAATAATGAAAATAAAGAAAAAACACTGAAGGAGAAGGTGTGTCCAAACATTTGACGGGTAGGGCAAGTACTCAGAGTGTCATCCTGACTATGTGCTGCAGGACAGATGAGGGCAGTCGCAGGAAATGTGGACAGTACTGGCCCCTGGACGAAGGAGGACAGGAGGTCTATGGTCCCATGGCGGTGGTGAACCAAAGGGTGGATCACCACACCCACTACAACCACACCATGCTGGAACTGCACAACACCGAGGTATCGCCATCCTACACAGATGCACATGCCGGGAATACTAAACATTTCTTATTTTATTTATTTTATTTTTTTACCGTATCTTTATTCATTGTCTCATGTAGGCTTGTGAAACCCAAGTTTTTCTACATACACTAGGGAGGCTACGAATAGTCAGACCAAGTCAATAACAGAGGGACACATTCAAAAGAAATGGGTTTTAGGTTCATGGAACATGCGTTTGCACCTGAAAACGACCACGGACACTGGTGAACACGTGGTCAGATTAACACAGGTGTCGAAAGTAAAGATGAACTGTCTCTAACAATTAGGAATGACCATGTGGTTTGGGTATGTGAGGCTTATAAAAGTCGTCACAATCTGACATCGCAGCAAGACGACACACGTCCGCATACAGCGAGGGTTATGACCGAGTAATGTGCACTTCCCTGGCCGGTGTTCTCACCGGATATGTCTCCTATAGAACACTGAGATAATCAGGATGGGCAGGTTCGAGCCATCATCCCCATCCTGAACACTGTGGCTCAGGACGGGGATGAGTGGCAGATCATAAACCAGCGTAACTGAGCAGAAGTTATTTCATCACAAGTGTATCTCACAACTAACATAAATACTGGATTTACATTTACAATAATGGCAGAAATGGGAAATCACAAATGTCTTCCGTATTTTTTTTCAATTATGTTTTTGATAGTTGGTATGTTTGATTTGATGTTTGCAAAATGAATAAGGTGCATGTATTCTTTCACAAATAATCACATAAACTCAATTTGCAATGTTTCCTACAGTAATTACTGTATTACTTTCACTAAAGTCTGCAGCAGTTGTCATGCATACTACACTAACGGAGACAAACCATCTGATGCATCTTATGCCAACTCATCGAGGCATGTTCTCACATCCCAAAATAGATGAGTATAAAAGATATTTTAATGATACAAACAGATCTGTATCATTTACTAAATGAAGCCTTTAAGATCCCGGCATCCTTCCTCGTCCGCAACTCTGGTTCACACCCTGTCTAGTCATGCTGTGCCTCGAATATTACGACGCCAGTTGCAGTCGGGTGTTGTTGCACTTCCTGCAGTAGACCAGGCTCCTTCTTGGCCAGAGGTGACAGCCAGGAAATGCGTAGCCAGAAGTCTGCATGGCGAAGAATGCGACTGAATGGATGTGGTGTGCACCTGTGGCAGGACAGCGAGCACGGTTATAAATGTACATACGTGTCCGATGACTCTGTATCAGACGTAGATTTAGACATAGAACAGCCAATACAGCTCCACTGTTTCCATGTGGTCTTACTGTGGCAATTTTAACCCATGCAATCAAGTCACTTTTCATTATCACACCTCTATCTCTTCACATTTGTCTCCATTCAGACGTGTGAACAGAGGCAAGTGAGTCACTTCCAGTACCTCAGCTGGCCTGACTACGGCGTTCCCACCTCGGCGGTGACTCTTATCGATTTCCTGGGAGCTGTGAAGCGACAGCAGAGGAAAATGGTGAAGGCTTTGGGACCTCAGTGGACTGGACACCCGCTGGGACCCCCGATGGTGGTCCACTGCAGTGCGGGGATTGGAAGAACAGGTGAGATCCACTCAGAGTTTAGGGATGGGAAGTTGTAAATAATGGGCATTTTCTAGATAAATGTGTCAGAATAATACTTTTTTATGCAGTGTTTCTAGAAAAAAAATCTCTGTAGTGAATATTAACAGTTTTACATGTACTGTGTAGAGAAGTACTGCTCATTCCGGCTATGTCCCGTAGGACCCCACCAGTGGTGTGTAGAGTACACAGAGGCAGTACTCCAATAAAAGTATCGTTACCTTATAATTACAATGACTCAAGTATAACTGGAAGTACTTGTAAAACAAGTACTTGAGTAAGAGTAAAATAGTACCCCATAAAAATCCCCCTCAAGTACTGAGTAACTTCATAACCTGGGATTCATTACAGCCTAATATACTGCCTGCAAATGGGTATTTTGGTCATTTTTGTCTATTTCCATTATTATTTTGATCATTTTTGTAACTTATTTTGTTCTTTTTTTTTTTTTTTTTTTTTAGCTTTTTTACACCAATGGTGTCATTCATTTTCACTAATTGTTGCTTGTTTTGTTAATTTTATTAACATTTTTGGTCATATTTCTGTGTTTTGCTGATTTAATTTATTATTTTCTTCCTTATTGATGACTTTGATGCTTGTTCATTTATACTTGCATTAATTTTAGAATTGCTTTATTTGGTTTGTTACATTGTTTTTAAATTTTATGCTCATTTTGTTCCTTTTTTTGGCTTTTTGTGATTTTATTTTTGTTCATTTTTGCCCATTTTGTTGCTTAGTTTATTCATTTTGATGATTTGCTTGATTATTTTTTAATTATTTTTTTTATTTAAATGATTATTTTATTCAGTACTTTTAATTTCAACCTTTTCACTCCTACTTATTGAGGTGGAGCAAAATGTAACTGACTAATGGTTAAAAGTATTCTGCAAAACAACTACTCTCTGAAGTACATTTTATGGGAAAAAAACTACTCAAGTTCATGTAAAGCAATAAATACACAGTACTTGAGTACTGCCCACCTTTTGACCGTACTTTAGAAAAATTATGTGCAGTAGTCAGATTTGGTTTTGGATTCTCCTATGGATCACATCTGTGTTTTGTATCTTTTTAAACATATTTTTTTGCTAATCAAAATTTCATTATGTCATAAAACTGTAAATCCGTGATGCTGCCTCCACATCCAAAAGTCCTTTTGAGTGTTTCTCTGTCCACAAGTTGCCCAGAGCTGCTGACGTCGTCTCTGTAGCGCCGACGTGATCAGACCTGTAGTGATTTAACCCTCTTTTAATACCTTTCCGCTTCATTCATTCTCAAAGAACAACTTGAAATGTGTCAATGTGAAATGAGACAAGAGATGCAGATGAGCTACAGTATGTCATACAAATCAAATTTTACATTGCTAGTTTTTCTTAACTTGTGAAATGATCTCTTGTTGGAGACCTATTGTGAAAAATAAAGCTTCGTGTCTTTCCCTAATCTTAAAACAGGCCTGGGAGCTCTAAGAATAATAAAGTGTCACACTTGTCACTCAGAGGAAAATCACACACCTCCCTCAGATGAGCAGACCTGCAACAAGCCATTTTGATTTCTCGATCAAAAATGATCGCTTCTTGTGAACAGTGATACAGATTTTTGTCTTTTTTTTTTTTTTTTCCCTGAAGTAGAGAACACAGGTGGGACTCGTTCATACGGACATGCGTGAAAGAGTAGGATAAACTTTATTTACTCAGGTTTTATACATGTGGTGGCATGTTCTTAGTGATGCTATGATCTAGCTCTTTGTCACAGTATATCACAGGAACGCATACACTACCGGTCAAAAGACTGGACACGACTCCTTCAGTGGTTTTATTTTTTATCGTTTTCAACATCGTACATTAATATTTAAGACATCCAAACTGTGAAAGAACATGCATGTAGTAAACAAAAAAGTGTTAAATAACCCAGACCGTATTTTATATTTTAGATTGTCCAAAGTAGTCACATTCAGCTTTACATTCTCTCATCAGACACCTGGAACTGTTTTCAGATCACGGATGTACAGTTGTGTTCAAAATAATAGCAGTCCAACATGACTAAACAGATCAATCACTGTTTTTGGTATAAATCATATTATTACATGGCAAATAATTTACCAGTAGGTGTAGTAGAGTCGGAGAAACCAACAAACCCAACATTCATGATATACATGACAAGTTCCTGAGTCTGTGTAATAATTAAGTGAAAGGGGTCGTATTCAAAATAATAGCAGTGAGGTCGTTCATTATGTGAAGAAACAGGTGTCATTCAGGTGGTTCTTATTTAAGGATGAAGCAGCACATGTTGTACATGCAATTCTCTCTGAAAATCTGAGAAAGATGGGTCGTGCCAGACACTGTTCAGAAGTACAGCGTGCTTTAATTAAAATGTTGATTGGAGGGGAAAACATATAAAGAAGTGCAGAAAATGATAAGCTGCTCAGCTAAAATGATCTGTAATGCTATAAAATGGAAAGAAAACCAGAGAGACGTGGAAGAAAACGGCAGACGACCATTCGACTGGATCGAACAATATCCAGAATGACAAAGACTGAGCCAATGATCAGCTCCAGGGATCAGAGATGGTCTGAAATGACCTGTGGGGACTGTGACAATTAGAAGACGCTTGTGTGAGGCGAATCTATCGGCAAGAAGCCCCCGCAAAGTCCCACTGTTAAAAAAAAAAGACGTGCTGAAGAGGATACAGTTTTCCAAATAACAGACCAACAGGCCTAAAGAGAAATGAGAAACATTTTGTGGACTGATGAAACTAAGATTGTTCTTTTTGGGTCCAAGGGCCGTAGACAGTTTGTCAGACGACCCCAAACACTGAATTCAAGCCACAGTCCAGTGTGAAGACAGTGAAGCATCATGATATGGGGCGGTTTCTCTTAGTATGGTGTCCGGCCTATTTATCGCATATCAGGGATCATGGATCAATTTGCTTATATCAAAATACTTGAAGAGGTCATGCTGCCTTATGCTGGAGAGGAAATGCCCTTGAAATGGGTGTTTCAACAAGACAACGACCCCAAACACACCAGTAAGCAGCAGCATCTTGGTTCCAGACCAATTAAATTAAATTTATGGAGTGTCCAGCCCAATCCTCGGACCTTAATCCAATAGAAAACTTGTGGAGTGACGTCAAAAATGTTGTTTCTGAGGCAAAACCAAGAAATGCAGAGCAACTGCGGAAGGTTGTCAAATCATCCTGGGCTGGAAAACCTGTTTACTGGTGCCAGACGTTGTTCGACTCCATGCAGCACAGATGTGAAGCCGTTCTCAAAAACAGCGGTTATACAACTAAAGATT
This sequence comes from Pseudamia nigra, assembly GCA_029823295.1. Taxonomy (NCBI): domain Eukaryota; kingdom Metazoa; phylum Chordata; class Actinopteri; order Kurtiformes; family Apogonidae; genus Pseudamia; species Pseudamia nigra. The sequence goes on along the minus strand of JAQQAE010003499.1, from coordinate 11,186 downwards.
AGTTTAGTGATTCACAGGAATGCTAAATCTTAATGCTTTTTTTTCAGTTTATTGAGTAGATATTTGAGATTGTAATGAAAAATGCAGACACTGTCCAAGATCATTTTTTCCATCATTTTCTGTAAAGTTATTAAAATATTGATGCTTTTTTCCTTATGATATGATGTAAAATATAATGTGCAGTGTTCCCAATGAATGGAAATAAACAATATTATAAGGATTTTGAGCTTTACTCACATTTTTAAAAAACACTATTATTTTGAACACAACTGTACCTTATCAAGAATTCATCAATTTGTCAAAAAGGAGCTATAAACAGTCATGAGGACCAACCCAGGAAAGGACGACCAAGAGCTACCTCTGCTGCAGAGGACAGGTTTATTAGAATGACCAGAATCAGAAACTGGGGATAGTTTTCATCAAAGCATGATGGTTTTGGTTTGTGCACTTTGGGACACATTCAAATTTTTCAGATTGACCAGCCTTAAAGTCTTTTCTTCAACATGGAGTGTTCAGGGTTGCCCGTCTCGTTTGGATGATGAAGTGTTGCTGTGTACGAGGCGATGGAGGCTCCTGTAAGGGCACAATCTCCCATACATAATGCACACTTCATATACCGTTAATTCTACAGATAATAATTCATAATTCTTGAGTCTGACAGACCTGTGTTTCTTAATGTAATGATGCACTGTCAGGTGTTTTGTAACATGGATTTGTACAGTAGTTGTAGTAGCACTGATGGGGCTGTTGACTCTGTACAAACCCCTCGTCTGCACAAGACAAACGGCTGAGCTAAAGAACATTAAGTTAAGAAATGACTCGCCTGTCATTTTTAAAAGCATTGAACTGACAAGAGAATGCCAGAGTATGCAAAGCTATCATTAAAACTAAAGGTGGATACTAAAATATAAAGCATGCTCTGGGTTGTTTTAACACATTTTGGATTACCGGTATTAAAAAAATCCCATGCATGTTCTTTCATAGTTTGTATGTCTTCAGTGTTGATGTATAATGTTGAAAATAATACAAAAAATAAAGAAAAACCACTGGAGAGGACAGTGTTTCCCAACTTATACCCACTAGTGTATGCCAACTGATTCTCGTCAGTACACAGGTGTCGTCTAGTTTATCTTAAGCTCAAATTATTAATTAAAAAAAATCTTTTGTTCTCTACGTTGTGTTGCTGGCAGGTACGTTCTGTGCCCTGGACATCTGTCTGTCTCAGCTTCAGGACGTGGGCTCGCTAAACGTCTGCCAGACCGTCCTGCGTATGAGGACCCAGAGAGCCTTCAGCATCCAAACCCCGGACCAGTACTACTTCTGCTACAACGCCATCCTGGAGCATGCCCAAAGGCAGGGCCTGCTCCCAGCCAATCAGTGAGCTTCAGACTTCCCCAGCCCTATTCCTGAGCCCTGAGGCTTCTGCGAGTGAATCCATTAACCCCGAGACACGCGTGACCAAGTAGTGAGCCCGAGAACGTCACTTTCTCATCGATGTCGTTCGTGCCATTGAAATTACGGCTGCACGTCGAGACGGGACGCTGAGAAGAAAGTGTTGAGTGTCAATGTCGCGGAATTTCAATGTGATCACGTCTGGCTGCCAACAATGTGATGCTTTATTTTTGCTGAACATATCTCATAAAATACTGTTTGGGGGTAGAATGATCCAACTGCTCCGAGGTGGTGCAGTTTTGTAGTGTGTGTGTTCAGGCACATTGGGTGACATTACCTTTTTCTTTTTTTTTAATTTATTTGCCACTTTAAACTGATGATTTAGCAATCGGAGAAACATTCACACCAAAATAAATAAATCATTCTCTTGTTATCCGGTGTCAGTTAAAGCTCGGCATCTCCAATTGTAACGTCTATCCCAATAACTGCTGTAGTGTTTTCAGTCCAAATGTCTGCCGCTTTGGCCTGTTCCTGTACACAAACATACTATTGCATGCACAAAGTAAGCACAAAATGAACCGATGAGGAGCTTAAGATGGAACCGCGAGGGCTAACTTGACATAAGAGGGAGATCTGATAATGACAGTTTTATTTTGGGGTGAAATATTCCTTTTAAATTAAACATGTGCACAATTTCTATACCTGCAGGGAGCTTGACTGGTCATGCAACCGTAATGAGGTTGTGTTGTTTTTTTTTTTTTTTGTGCTTCCCTTTTGTCCAGTAAGTAGGTGAAGAAAAAAGGTGGTACGGCCTTGTTTTGGTTTGTTTCCAGAGTGCCATACTGAACAAAGAGGTGAAGCTGCCGTCGTACTTAAAGTTTGCTTTATTCGCCAGGTTGTGACTGTTCCCAGTTTGCACGACGCCTTAGAGTTAGAAACGAGCGGTGTAGCACATCCACGTTTATCAGGCTCTATAGTCCTCTGTGATGACTCATTAACTCGTCCTTGTGAGTTACCGTTTCATTCATTTTTGCTCCGTTGTTTTTAAAGTATCCACTAAAACCAGGGCCGTTTATCTTTTGATAGAGAAATTTCTTGGATCGCAGCACAGATACGAATCAGCCTCCAAGTTCCGTTTTACAAACACAATTCTTACAAAAGTTCAGCCAGGTCAAAAAATGCAACTCTATTAAAATTCAGTTTCACTTCATATTTCATGGGCCACGACATGTTAATGTGGTGAGCGTGTCTATGTTCCCACATTTCTAAGTAATCTAACTATATAATAGAGTAATGGAGTAAACTGTGTGTGTGCATGAGCGCCTGTCTGAAGCCTCTTTTCTCATCCCTGGCTTGACCAATCCCCTAAACTGAAAGCACAATAATCAGTGAAATAAACACAAATAATCAATAAAATGAACAATAATGCACACAATTATCCATTAAATTAACAAAAAAATGAATCAAAATGAACAAGTTGTTAAACAAAATCAATACAAACGCCCAACATAATAAAGTAAAAATTGGAGTAATACATTCTTTACACATTGCAGCTAAAATTTGCACCATATGTCATGTGCAACAAATATACTTTTAAACCCCGAAAGCTAAACCCACAAGAAGTGTTCCCCTTCCTTCCACTGCAAATACAAGTCACTATTTAAGAAAATTAACAAAATTTTATTGAACAAATGTATGCACACTATTGCAATATAAGATTTAAAAGTGAAAAATGCATTGAATTCATAGCAGCATTCTTTTCTTTCTTATATTTCTGCAGCTCTTCTTATTTCCTCTGATTTCACTTTGAGTTTCTGTTGACGTGAAGTACCGTTGGTTCTAGCTGGTGGAGTTCTGCGGCTCGGTGCTGGTTGTTTCAGGTTCCTGGTATCGCCAGCAGCATCACAGGTTGATGATGGTTCTGCAGCATCGTGCTTGTACAGGTTTCTGACTGGTTGCAGGATGTTTAAGGATTTTTGGTTTTTACTGGCAGTGTCGCAAGAGGCTGTCGAGGCTTCAGTGGTACTGGATGGCAAAGAAGCATCTGGCTTCATCGTCTTTACTGCTGGCAAAGCTTCACCTCCTTTTTTTAAGACTGTAAGGTCATCAGAACAGGATTAGCACCACCCAGGAGATGCCATCTGAGATCTGGATCTGTCTCTTCAGGCCTCTGTTACCACTGTTGTCCTCACCAGCTTCCGTAGTAAGCTGTGTAGTCTGCTGCTCCAAGCAGTCACTATTCTTCATCTTCATCACTAAAGTCCAAATGCTTCTTGACGTGTGTAGATAGAGGAATCCTGATGGGAGGAAATTGTCCTTCCACATGCTAGTTGTCAGGAGCTCAAAATATCTGGATGACATGTTTCTTGATGCTTTAATTTTCACAGGAAAATTAAAATGCAAACAGCAGCTACACCTCTGCACAAATGCAGCCAACATGTACAGGACTTGTCATTTTTATTTGATCTTTAATAAGCAGGCAAATAATTAGGAACATACCCTTATTTCTAAAGGTGGTCTGTCTCGCTGACACCCCTCGAGAGAGACGGGATTTCTGCAGACGCCCTAAAATTTGAGCAGGGGCTGTATTAAAAAGAACATGATACAAAGAATGTGGCCGGACAATACATGTTCATACTGTTCACAAATGGATGTCAATGTTAATGGTTCTGCATTAGGTTTTTTTTTTAAATTATTATGTTGCATTTTCCACTTGGCTGAACTTTTTTTGGAATTGGGGTTGTATTTCCAAGCAGTGCCATCGTGCTTTAGTAGCTGTTACATATTCAAAGCTCTAGTGACGATGCCATTAAAGTCTGCAAATAATCAGTGAAGACCTCATGAGTAGTGCAATAATTTTTTTCCTCTTTTTTTTTTTTTTTTTTTTTTTTTTTTAAACACAAATCACATCTTTGCACTTTCCAAAATAACTCCTCCTCTGCGCTTTTACGTCGATGGGATACGATGACAAAAACTTAATGCTATAGGTCTACATGTGATTCTGGGAGAACTTGATTGTTCCATTTAGTAAATATGAAACATTTAGTGACCTCTGAGACTTACTGTAAATGTCTGCATAGAGCTTTATCGGGACAAAACGAGAGGATTTTACAGGGAAAAACGGAAAAATTAGAGATAACCGACAAGAGGCTACGTGAGCATGTGCCTACCCTCTATAAAGTCCTCCTTGGGCACCTGAGAGTCAGAAATATTGTCTATATTTTCAGTAGTGTGTTACAGACTGTGGCTGTCGTCCGTGCTTTCATCTGGTCCCAGTATCTTGCCATAATTATAGAGAACATGTACAAAACTGTCTGTGTGTGTCATACTTTACATTATGTTACCGCCGGGTGGGGAAAAAAAAATAAAAAAAATCTGTTCTTTACTACAGAATTCATATTGAATTTGCTCGTAGTGAAGCATTTTTTTAAACGTCTGCCATCTTCATGCACTCTGATTTTAGATATTGTTTCCTTTCAATTTATGGATGCAAAATGTGCCCTATTTTTTATTTTTCTATGGTATTCAACGGCCGTTTCTTAAGATTCCACAGGATATACAGTTATGTACATTAATTTTGTATTTGTTCTGTTATAAACCTATAACGTTATTCATTCATGACTATTGAATCAAGCTATACTGAAATAAATACAAACTACGTCAACGTGAACATTGGTCTGTTGTGGTTTTTTTCTTTCATCCTGTTAACTGCGATATGTTCTCCTTAGTGTTTTTTTTTTTTTTTTTTTAATTTTCAACACTGTACATCCTAACTGTAAAAGAACACTTATGGAATTGGGTGGTAAACAAAAGAAAATCATAAAAATAATGAATAAAACTCAGCAAAGTAATGAAGAAAATGTGCAAAAATAGTCAATTCACAATAATCAAGACCATGGAAAATAAAACGAATATGTATGAGCAAAATTAAGTAACAGAATCAAAGTGAATTATGCATAGAATGAACTGAAATCAGCAAAAAAATTAAAAATCAAGAGAAACAACAAAGATTTGGGAAAAAAATCACCATAAAGTAAACAGCACGATGAGCAAAAATGAACATAATTAACCAAAAGTGACTGAAAATGAACCAAACGGCTAAAAAAAGAAAGTTTTAATAAAAATAAGACAATGTAAAAAGAGAAGAGAAACATGAAATAAGATGAGATGAACTTTACTGACCCCAAAAAAAATTTGCCTGGACAGAGAAGCATGAGTGTAAACAGAAACGGTACTCAAGTAAAAGTATTTTTACTTTATAATTCCAGTGCCTCACGTAGAAGTACTCAAATGTAAGTACTTGAGTAAAAGTAAAACAGTATTTCATAAAAACCTACTGAGTTTAGAATTTATCACAGGAACATACAGTACATTGTGTTCAAACAGCTACTGGTATTTTATTCATTTTTAATTTTAACTTTTTTTTTAACCAACGTTGCTCAGTTTGTTCCCTTTCACTCATATTTGCATATTTTGTTTTTTGATCCATATGTGTTGCATATTTTATTCATTTTTGTTACTTACCTGATTATTTTCTTGCCTATTTTGTTAGTTTTTTTTCTTGTTCATGTTTGCTTGCTTGATGATTGTCTTTGCTTATTTTGTTCATTTGTGCTTATGTTAATTGCATCATTTCCTTGATTATTCTGTCCACTCTGCTGCTTAGTTCATTTTGATAATTGTCTTGATTATTTTGTTCTTTTTTTTTACTCCTCATTGAGCTGTGGCCAAATGTAACTGAGTAAAAGCATTTTTTTCCATCACAAATGTAACTGAGTCAGCACAAATACGACCACACCATACGACCCCCCCCCCCAATTTACATATTGCAAAAACTAATATTGCACATAACCATAGAGTAGAGGGTATATGATAAAATAGTACAAGAAAAAATCCCAAAAGCGAGAATAATAAGTAAATGTACTAAAAAAAAATGTATCTGCTGACTCTGAAATGTTTACCTGATGGTAAGAGTTCATATTCTGGGTGGAGCAATGTTGGACAGATTAATCAGAAACTGCACTCCAATTAAAAGTACTGTTACTTTATAATTCTAATGACTTAAGTAGAAGTACTCATAAGTAGTTGAGTAAAAGTAAGAGTATTTCATAATAAACTAGAGGGCACTCAGAAAGGGCATATGTTATGTATTCATGTTGGTTTGTCTGTTTGCAGGATTTCATAAAACTATGGGATGGATTTTTAAGAATGGTTCCATCTTGCAAAGTCAAACAAAGTGAAAAAATGATCCAGAATCCACATCCTGACCTGGATTATCTCCACATTTTAATGGGATAATGTGATTTTCATTGTAGTTTTTTTCCACAGTTAAAATTTGACCATCCGGACAGTTATGGTGCCACACCATATCTAATGACGGTAAAATAATGGCATGTTCTTCTCAGTAACTCCAAGTAATCTCAGCCTTCTCAGAAAGTGAATTCTAAAATTTAAAAAAAAAAATTAAAAAAGAAATAAAACTTTCAAAATTGACAAAACTTAATAAAATGGAAAAATGAATAAAATCTAGAAAATCTGCAAAAAAAATTTTAAAAGCCTGAGAAAACTGAACAAAATAATCCACAAAAAGAACAAATATCACAAATGACAAAGCAACTAAATGAAAATGAACAAATTGTGCAAGATAATCAACACAACGAAATACAGCAGTCAAGTTAACAAAATAAAACAATAATATGGCAAAAATGTTTTTTAAAAATTCCCAAAAATAAATAAAATGAACAGAAATGATCAAGATAATGAACAAAGATTAAGATAAAACTGGAAGAAATCCACAAAATGACAAAAAAAAGAAAAAAAGAAAATTATTTAAAAAGAATGAAAACTATAAAAAAAAAATCAACAAAACCGCACAAAATTGTCAAGCAAATGTAAAAAAAAAAAAAGTTCAAACACTACAAAATAATGAATAAAACTCAAAAAATTAAACAAAAATTCTCAAAAACGAATGTATAACAAAATGAACAGAATAAGCACTAAATAGAAACAAAAATCCCAAAAATGAACAAAATAGATGAGTAAGTGATCAAAAACAAGAAAAACGAGCAAAAAATGAACAAGATCAGGAGATAACGGAGTAAAATGCTCCACAAAATAATGAACAAAATTAACAAAATGAAAAACAAACAAAAATTCTCAAACATGAATAAAATTATAGATAACAGGAACCAAGGCGTGTGATTTTTCTTTCATCGACTGGACTGGAAATTTGGTCGATGAAAGAAAAACCACATGCCTTGGATACTATGACCTGGATGAGAATCTTCACAGACAGGTAACAGGAACAAAAATTAAAAAGTAAAATTAACAAAAATGAATAAAATAATAATCAGCTATAATGTTAATCATATTCCATGTGGTCTATAAGGGGCTCGAATATTTTTCTCTGTTCTACACAGCCTTTTGTTTTATTTCTCTTTAACCCTTGTGTGGTGTTCGGGTCAAATTGACCATTTGTCATATATTTGTAAAAAGAAAATGTGTTGCGTGGAAAAAAGGAACAAAATCATCATCAAAACAAACAAAATACTTAAAAATGAAAACAATGAACAATATTGAAGAAAAAAAAAGCGGGAAAATTATCTTCACGCTGCACAAAATAACCAAGAAAATGAGCAAAATAATTCAGAAAATGAAAGAAACATCGACAAAACTGCACAAAAAGGAGCAAAACTATCGATGACATGAACAAAGAACAAGTTGAACAAAAAATATCCAAGAAAATGAACAAATGTGAAGAAAAATATGAACAAATGTAAAGGAAAAATAACAAATGTACGGGAGGAAGGAAAAATGAACAGTCGTCCTGCAAAAATGAACCAAAAAACTAAGCAAAAAGAATAAAAAAATCAAGTAAATGAGCAAAAATGATCAATATAATGAAGAAACGTAGCCAAAAAACATTTTAATAAATGAATAAAATAAACCACAAAAATGAACAAATCACCCAAAAATGAATCAGTGATTATGATTGGCGCTATACAAATAAAACTGAATTGTATTGAATATAAAGTTACTCACTACCTCAAGTACTTTTCTTTAGGAGTACTTCTACTTCCCTTTTACCCCAGTACTGATTCTACTCCCCGGAGTTTCCACACCACACAGCTTCTCTTTACAACTATATGACAAAGGGTCAATTTGACCCGAAAATAGCCTTGCCGACGGTAAACGTCTGCGACCCCTGTCCTCGTAGTCGGCCGCCGCTTCCCCGGTTTTAGCGGGTGATATTTAAAACTAAATGACGCGTCGCGGAGTTTGCGCCAATGCCAACCGAGGGGGGCGTCTCCAACTATTTTGTTACAAACACGAATCCGGAGTAAGGAGTCTTTTTCCTGGGTATGTAACAGCTGCTTAAACTAAATAATATTAAGAGTATTCGGGCTAGAAGGAGTGAACGAGGTGCGTTTGGCATCGGGAAGCTTCCTGGCGCCAGTCGCGCCTTTTCTGCCCTTAAATGAATTGAAGGGGGCTTTTTCTGCGCGTAGAAAGGGCAGAAACGGGACATGTTTGGAGGCAAAAAAAAGGTGCAGCGGGTGCTTTCGTCGGGTGGTAAACAGTGTCCGTGGGCTCGTGTGGTGACAAATCCGTGGCATCCCGCTTGTCCGCAAGTCGAAACATTTGCTCCGCAGCGTTGTGTGAGCATGTAACGCTTGTTTGCAAATGGATCGGTAGGGGGAGGGAGTTGTTGTGGTGAGACAGGTTAGACATTTTACTCCCCACTATTGAAGTAAACAAAGAATACGGTCCTTATCTGGGAGGCGGTGCGGGGCTTCGCTGCGTTTTCACGGGCGCGGGGAATGGCGTGGCTCCGCGGTGCCGAGGTTTCCACACAGCCAGTTCCCGTTCCGTTTGACTTTGGCATTGTTTAGTAAGGGCAACTGGATCCGAACCTGCCGCCTGGGAAAGCGGCACTGTTAGCCGCCTAGGCCCGATCCGTTGGAGCCTTCTGTGTCGGTGCAAAGCGTTCACGGCAGCCCGGCGCGTTTTAATGCCCCGAACCCTTTTGTTTCGACTGCTTTTACGCGCAGCGCAGGGGCCGTAGCTCCTCCTAACCGTGCGGTCCGGTGTTGTGTGTGTGTGGGGGGGGGGTCTCCACAGCCCGCAGTGCGCCGTCGTGCATGCTTTTGCACAAAACTTGTCAATTCGACTTGGAAAGCGGTTATATTGTTGAGTTTTCGAACATTGCAACCGGCTGCGTTTTCACTCGTGTGTAATTACGCGGACGTGGGGGAGGAGGACGAGTGCGTTTGCATGTGCGCCGTCGCAGCCTTTACGGTCGCGTCTGAATCCTCAGCCCTGGCTGGAAGCAAAGAGGAATCCCGGGCTGGCGGTGCAGCTCCGCCTGTCGTGGGCGATGGTTTATTTTGGAAGTTCCACCTTTTCTGGGTTTGTAATAAAGACGGCGTGCAGTGATTGGCTGCGGGGTTCATAAAGAGGCGGGACATACGTGTCCAGGCAGACACACTGCGCCCCCTCCTACAAGGTCACGTGTCAGCAAACTCCAGGAAGTACAGATCGATCCATAGATGCATAGATGGATAGACTGTATCAGATGATTTCTAACAGACTATTTCAGTATTTTGTTTGCAACGTACATCAAATTGCCGGGTTATTCCATTGTATAAAGAGGCGAAATCACACCCCCTTCCATGTGTCTCTTGTGACCTCTTAAACCCTAGTTCCCAAATTTAAGGATATAGCATAGTGCATAAAGGACTGCACTAATCGCATAAAAATATTGTCATAATATTGCCAAACAAATTTTGTTTGTGGACACCAAACACAACTCCAGGACCAATATTGAAATCCTTAAAAAAGGCTAGGACTTAAGAGTTTAGAAAAGTACAATGACAATATTTTTATATAGTTTGAATTATGCATTGCCTGCTCATATTGTGTTTGTTTATGGATTACGTCCCTTGGTTCACACGATACACATCACCATCGCTGACCGGGCTGTTACCTCGCGTTTGATGACAAAGTATTAAAGGAGGTCAAAATCAATAAAGGTCTGGTCATGTTGAGCTGGAGTCACATCTTCAGCAGCTCTGAGCAGCTTATAGACAAACAAAGTACAACGATGGCACTTTTACAGTTTTTTGGCTTGTAATCCTTATTTTTTGGCTTGTGATCCTTATTGGCTTGTACCGTAATCCTTATTTCCACAGTCTTCAACAGGTTTAGAACAAACTGCAACTTTCTTGACTTGTAAAAGTAACTTTTCACATAACAAACATATGTGTCCGTGTTGGCATAATTTTAACAGGATCAGTCATGTTTTAGTCTCCGTAATGCTTTTTTTTTTTACTCAAACAAATGTCCATAGAGCACACATGGAAAGGGTGAGACCATTATGTCAACAGTACCCGGTCTTGAAGAGGGAACATGAGATAGGACATTTCATTGATTTACAGGACAGTGGGACATTGGCTGAGGTATGTGCAAGTGATTGAAAACTTAACAAGACTCCTTCTTGGCCTATGACCTACACTTCCACATACTTTCGTTAAAATCGGCGCAATAGTTCTTACATAATTCTGCAAACAGTTGAGGAGTGTGGGGCTTTGGCAGAGGTACGCATTCTACTAAGTAACATTCCAGTTATTATTATGCACACATGATGCATATTCATCAACACAACTGTGTTTCATCAGTTTACCACAAGTGGAGAAAGCTAATCCCTAGGGATTAGAAGTGGATAGATAGATAGATAGATAGATAGATAGATAGATAGATAGATAGATAGATAGATAGATAGATAGATAGATAGA
>JAQQAE010003498.1:0-20122 GCA_029823295.1 Pseudamia nigra | reverse complement strand
CCCACTAGCCTCCTGGAAACACTAGCATCAAGCATGCTGAAACAAATTTTTGAGGTGATTAACAAGAATGGAACAGCGACTCATTACCGAGTTCTTTTTTGAAAATTTGATTTCTATGTTAGGGTTTTTGGGGTGGGGGAGGGGGGTTGAGAGGCTGTTCATCAGCTGATCAAAAGTTTATTTCAGTTTAAGGGTTGTTTGCAATAAATTGCTTACTCAAAATTTTTTCTTGTGTCCCTCCCATTTCTTCTTTTTGCATTTTGAAGAACTACTTAAAAGCTTCTTAACATCCAACAGCGCAAAATGTACATTCTTGCAATTTTTCAACTGGTCTTAAAATTTTGACCAGGAGTGTACGAGGAGCAGGCAGACAATCCAAATACAGGCGATAGGTCAATAGAGCGAGTGCAGACACGGCGCAGGACTGGGGAAAACACACACCGAACAGCTAGAAGACTTGGGCACAGACTCAACGAAAACACACTGGACAGAGGGACTCACTGCTGCTTATAAAACACAAGGAACTAATCAGGTAGATAAGACACAGGTGGGAATGCCCAGGGAGGAGCGGGAGCAGGTGTGTGGAATGAGCACAGGAGGGAGGGGCAGACAGGGCTCTCTGAAACAGAGGGGAAAAGGTGTGAGCAGCAGCAGTAAATCAAAACACCAACATATACTGTTAAAAACATCTAGACAGGACCTGTAGTGCCACCAGCCCCCACACATTGCAGCTTAGTAACCTAAGTGATTATAACAAGAATGTCCCAGAGAGTATGAGTCTTTCTGAAATAAAAATGGCAAGGATTCAACGTTTTGATCTGGTCCAACAGTTTTTCATTTTCTACATTAAAAATCGATGTGATTCTGTAGTGGACATTACCGCATGGGTTTAGTCATACTTTCAAAAAACATCGTCTGTGAACACATTCCCTCCACAGATCATAGATGTAAGAAATCCTACATAAACTAGCGCCAGCAATGCCTTTTCTGGGCCTGAGCTCATTTAAGACGGACTGAGGTGATGTGTAAGACATTCTGTTCCTACGTAGATTTTACCAAGTGGCCCAACTTTTTGGAAAACAGGGAAGTAAATTACCAACAGAAGTCGAAATCATCAGGGAAGCTCTTTAACACAGCAGGTACCATTAGGTTTATGTTCTTTTGAGTAAGGTATTTGTCTCTTTTGGTTTGTTTATATTGTTGACTGTGACACATCCCTGCTGTGCAAAGTGGACATGAGCCACTGCGTGAAGTCTCATTAATGAGTGATAAAGATCTGCTTTGAGGAGAATGTTAAAATAGCAGGAAACAAATTGTCCTGCTTGGATTATCACCACAGAGCTGGCTTTTAAAGACATATGGTTGTTGTACAACGATGGAGGGGGAGAAATATTTATGACTGACAAACTGATGTTTTTTAGATGTATCAGATTCTCCCATGTGTTCAATATAGCGATACTAAAGTTGGCTTAGCAATCAAGAAACTCTCAAGAAAACATATGGGATTAACCCAGTTTTGGTTTAAGTTTCAAAGGGCCCTGAGGAGGATGAAGCTTATAGGAATGATCATAAATGTCATTTTGCTTTGCTGATTGGAGGAATGCATTTTCTTGGGAAGCAATGACAGGGTGTTACAGAATACACAGGCTTTAAACTTAAGCCAGTCTGTACTAGGGGGTGGGACAAACATTGATATACTAAAACAGGGGTGGGCAATTCCAGGTCCTGAGGGCCGGTGTCCCTGCATGTTTTCCAACTGTCTCTGCCCTACCCACTATTGATTAGCTGGATCAGGTGTGTTCAGTCAATCAGAAGCTGGAAGATACAGTGGGTGGGGAAGAGACAATGGGTAGGGAAGAGACAGTTGGAAAACAAGCAGGACTTCGGCCCTCGTTGCCCACCCCTGTACTAAAATATAGTAGCATATACACAATATATTGCATTATGATACTCTTGCCAAGTACAAATATTTTGTATGGATTCCCCTGGCAAGATTACTTACCACTACTTTTTTGAGGGATGTTGTTAGCCTCACGGAGCCAGATTTCCACATGTGCCAAAACTGGAGATATTACTGGCATCATTCACTGTTGTGGAACAAGGGTAAACATTGTTTGGTTAGTTTTTTAAATTGATCACAAGCATCTTGGATGTAGCTGAGTGCAGGATGTACGTAGCAGCAGTGCCTTTGCAATGAACTTGTTTTGGTGAAATGTGCCCATGAGGAAGTGGCATAGTTTAAAACCAATACATCCCTGGAAAAGGAAAAAAAAACATCTTTGTGGAAACTTGCAATTTTAAGTCTGCAGTTGTAGCTCAAAGTTTGTTCTTTTACGGAGTAAAGGGGAATTTAAATACTAGAGTACAGACGGTGGACAGAATGAGAATGCTGCACTGATTCCAGCAGAGCACATCCTGTGAGTCAGACTATGATGGCCCATATGGACATGTTGAAGTCAGAGAGTTCATGTTAAAAGTCTGTGTGGACCCTGTATGTTCATTGTTTCATCTCGAATGTAAAATTCTGTGAAACTGAAAAGACAGTGCAATAAATAAATTCATCTCTTTTTTTGTTTCTCTAAGGATAATTTCATTTTTTTTGCACTAAATTCCAAGCATCATAATGTACCATAAGCATTTTCATTAACAGATTTGATGTGCAATATGAATTTTTCTACAGAAAACGCTTATGGAAACAGCAAAAACTGGATACATGTCCTTAATTTCACATTACAGTATTTACTTGCTATAGGGTGTACCCCCCCCCCCCGACCCTTGCGAGGATCAAAGGATAGTAAATGGATGGATGAAGATGGTTTTTGACATTTTGCATGAGTTAATATTTTTTCATTCATCTATTGTCATTTAACTCATACGATTAATTTGCTGTTTGCAGCATCTTCTCAGATCTATAATTAAATAAAAAACATGGCTGGTATTTAAGCTGTTGACAAAGGGCATTATTCCTGTCTCATTTGTAAGAAGAAGATTTTTAATGCAAATCAGCCCTGCTTCTTCTAGTTATAGGAGCAACCTCTTACAAATTGCACCATTTTTTGCACCAAATCAGTTGAGCGGTGTTGTATTTAGTTCTTACTGTACTTGAGTAGTGTGGAGTAATGTCCCCCCACTTTGATTTCTCTGAAAGCACCAAGATTCTTAGTCTCATGCAGCACTTCTTTTATCCATAAAACACAGATATTTATTAATGCACATTTATCACATGGTTAGTCTTCTCTTTGCATTACAATTGTGTAATTAACACAATTGTAATTTAGCTCTATAGAACTGTTGTTCACGTTGAACAGCAGTGGAAGTTCTGAAGTCTTATTTAACACTGCTTCTGCCTGACTTTCCTTTTTAATAACGCTGTAGCCACAGCCTGCAGTCTTAGTCATGCAGCGCCGTCTGTCTAACGTGATTTTCATGCACCTCTAAAACCAACAAACCACTGTCGGCACATGCTTAAATAGCCCATTAAGTAATGGAGGTCCTTTTTATGTTCCTGTTACCTTAATATGGACTGTGGATAAATGAGGAGTCAGGGCACAGGCACGTGGGCACGCGTGTTATAAATGCCGCTGTGTCATCACTGAATCTGCTCTCTGAAGATGCACATCAGACATTTCAGAGACAGAAAGGTTAAGAAAGATTATGCTGCCAGCCAGGAGGGAAGAGGAAGGAAGCGTAAATAAAATGTCAGACAGTATCTCTGCTCAGTGTTCTACTAAACTCTTCTTGTACCCCGTGTGACATTACACATACCATTGCAGATGCTTTTCGTTTGTACCTTCTAGGATTAGCAGATGTAGCATAAACAGAGCCACGTCATGTTCTGTCAGTATTCTTTTACAGATAGCAGGAGGGTGAAACCTCAAACAACCTCTTGCTTTTGCACTTGCTGCCTCCTGCCAGAGTTTTACTCCGTTGACTCCCATCTCTCCATCTTCCACTCTGCGTTTCTAACATTTTCTTCTACATAGGAAGCCCGCTGGGCCCGCTAAAGTACAGACATGCTCAGTCAGACGGTGGGAGCATTAGGGATCGTCTCAGTTGTCTGTAGGAGCAGTGGTGAG
The DNA here is from genome assembly GCA_029823295.1 of Pseudamia nigra. Classification (NCBI taxonomy): domain Eukaryota; kingdom Metazoa; phylum Chordata; class Actinopteri; order Kurtiformes; family Apogonidae; genus Pseudamia; species Pseudamia nigra. The sequence continues at coordinate 16,046 of JAQQAE010003498.1, read as the reverse complement.
AGCGGAGAGAGATGCTGGGAGTGGGAAATGTGACTCTGTATGATTCTCCTATTCTGCTTTTAGCCAATGATTCACTTTAAATTTCATCCTACAACTCCCATACCATAATTGTCTTGGTGAGAATTCCTTTGACAGTTAATTAACATAACTGGCTTCAAACTTTAATAATTTCTCTTTGGTTTTAAAGGAGTAAATACTGTGTTTAAAGGAAAGAAGAAAGATATCCAAAGGAAATTGCTGTGCCACTTGGTGACCTACTATATGCAGTACAAAGGGGAAAGATAAAAACAAAACAAGACGTAGGAAGGACAATTTATTTCTGCCACTTGTTTTTTTTTTTTTTTTTTTGAAGTCTTTCTGTCCAGAGATAGCAAAAGACTCAGTTTTTCATAAACTGTGTGAGATCATCTATAATTGATGCTCTGTCAGTGACTGTGGTCTTATTGCAGAAGCCTTCGGGGGACAGCACATCTCCTCACAGGAACAAGAGTGGGCTTTTACTCTTTCTCTGCAAGAGCAGTCTGCAAGTCTATTATAGCTCAAACTGTACACAGCCAGTCAAAAGTTTGAAAGACACACTTCCTCACACCAACTGTAAAAGAACATACAATATTTGGAATTATGTAGTAAACAAAAAAGTCCTTACTTTGGAAAAATTGTCCCAAGTAGCCACATAGAGTCTATGATGTTGGGAAAGTAGCCAGTAGCCGATGGTTTGTAGCGATCCGCTCTGAATGAGTTGTAGCGGTAGCCACTATGGAGCTAGTTTATCTAACCACAGGATGACTGAGGAGAGACAGCCTGTTTTCAGATTCCTTCTACATCTGCTACAGGTAAACAAAATTACAGACATACTAGCTTGACAACTGTTTGGTTGTGAGCTGTGTTGCCTGATAGGCAGTGTTCACTTTGGCAAGAAATTTTAATTTAGTTTTAGTCTTAGCTTTCTGACTAAAATAAATCTTTCAAGATTTAGTCATCTGATTTGTCTTAGGTTTAGTCTAATTGTAGTTGACAAAAATAATAAGAAATTTTAGTTGACTAAATCTATTACTGATTTTAGTCGACTAGAATTGCTTATTATTTTCGATAAAAATGTATTTTTTTCTAATTTAAACTTGTGTAACTTAAGGAAATTGCACCTGCTTTGTAGAACTTAACAGAACCTCTGCAATGTTCTGTTGGGACGTTGCTTTTTTTGCACGTGGTTTACTGCCTTTATCAGTAAACTTCTGCAATATGTTTCAAAATGTTTAAAGACTTAAACTTTTACATTTAAATGTACTTTCAAGCACTAAATACTAAAGAAGTTGGCAGTGAGGTGGGTTAAATGTAACATAAGATTTGATCACTTTTTCCTTGATAAAAATGTCATGTAATGATAGTTTCACATGCCACTAATCTAGTAATATTGTAACATGTCTAACAAGAAAACATTATAAAACATACATAAACGTCAGCATTAATCAAATGTATATTGTATATAACGTTACGTGCTTATATGTTGTCTTTCTAACGTGACAAAGGTGACATTTTATTTTACTCACTTTGCCAATAAAATTGTCAATCAATCAATTGTCAATCAAGCACTTTGTCACATTTTAAAGGCAACAACAATGTTGGTGCACTGCAATTTTATTTTACACAGTAAAACAACATAAAGTCTGAACACATTTACCTTTGAAAAAATATCCAGGGTGCTATTCTGTAAATGTCTCTTCAGATTTGTTGTGTTCTTCACTTAAATGCTATCTAAGGTTATCTAAGGTGCTGTAAATTGGTGGTTTCTGGGGCTGGTAATTCTAATAAAATTATCCTCTGCAACAGAGGTAGCTCTCGGTCTTCTTTTCCTCGAACGGTCCTCATGAGAATCACTTTCAACATAGTGTTTGATTGCTTTGCCAACTGCTGTTTGGGACACATTCAGAGTTCTGAAGATGTTTTGGACTGACTGACCCTCATTTCTTAAAACAATGATGGACTGTCTTTTCTTGTTGCTGAGTGTTTCTTGCTATTATACAGATATGTGCAGTAGTAGTCGTTGCACTAATAGGGCTATTGACTTTGTACCCACAATTCCTCTGCACAAGACAGCTGATGGTCTAAAGCACATTAAAATGACAAACTATTTCATGTGGCTACTGCATGAATCTGATGAGAGAATACCTTGAGTGTACAAAGCTGTCATTAAAACTAAATGTGGCTACTTTGGACAATTTAAAATGCAAAACATGCTCTGGGTTGTTTGACACTTTTTTCATAATTCCATACATGTTCTTTCACAGAAAAAAAAATGCAGAAAGAGAGGGTGTTTCCAGACTTTTAAATGGTAGTGTGTGTATGTGTGTGTGTGAGGGCTACATGCCTTGGCTGTGGGTTATTCTTTGTCTGAAGCATTCTTGGTGTGCCTGAATTCTTGAGAATTTAGCAGAACAATATTGATTCAGATTGCTGATCCCTTTGTCTACACACCTGTTAAAGAAAATCTATGAGTGTTGTTCTGTTGGTGGCTGTTTTATCTTACTCTGAATTGACTCTTGTGATGTGTTTACAGGAAGTCATCTGGACAAGGAAGCAAAGCTGGAGAATTCATTGAAGCCCAAACGCTATGAGACGACCATACCTGCACTGCTGAAAGGAGAGGAGCGCAGACCTCTCAGCCAGCTCACAGCCGGGGTAAATACGCAGATCACACCAGATGACTTTTCAAATTATTCCAATGTGTCAAAACAATTTTCACTGTCAGAATAAAATCACAAGTTTTGATGGAGTTAAAGCGGTCATCATCTGGATCCTTTTAGTGTGAGGGGTTGTACAACTCAGTTGGAGCTGCGTTGACTCAGTCTTTTTTTTCTGCATTGCTATTCCAACAAAATCAAACCTGTTTAATTATACCTAAAGGTTTTGAGCTCAAGTCACACAAACAGTCGCATAAACGTTGTCAACCACCGATTGAAGCAGATGAATAGTTTCATCTAATTAGAAATATCACAATACAATCCAGATAGATGTGTGCTCCGTCTTCAGAGACGAAATGAGATGCTGCAGAATAGTAATCATGAACAGACAGTAATTATACTCGTTGCTTGAATTTGCTTTGTGTTGCTCATAGACTGTATATTAAAGATGGAATGACCCTCTGCGAGGTCAGCCGTAGGTTTCTGAAGAGCTCACTGGAAGCTCTAATAGGCGCTGCCATATTGGCATCCCTGCCTATGCATTCAGATTGAAAAATGGACTTAAGTGTGGAGTGTGAGGTGAGTTAAATGAAATGCTGAAGACCTGCAGCTCGGACCTACTGTACCTGTCAATCAAATCAAAGCACCTTTGCCATTAATTATGTGCAAAACAACAGTATAAAAATATTCACCCTCGTACAGAGGTGGAAATAAACTATAGAGACAAAAACTGCATTTTGAACCAGATTTTAAACATGTTTATTTCTGTTCTAAATTTGGATGTTTTAAGTCAAGTGGACACTGAAGGTACTGCAGTTTTTTTAGACTTACTCCTGCCGCTGCCACAAAGGTTTCCACTTGGTTTTGCTCTCATTGCTCCTTCTTCTGCTGTTAAATCAATAAAACATTTTTACTATTTATTTTAAAATGTGGCCAAACCCACTTCATTAGAAGGGGGTTTGGCCACTTAATGAACTTGTCACATCTTTAGTATTTTTAACTTTTCCTGTCTGGAGATAAGAACCCAAGCCTCAAATCAATCTGTAAAAACTCAGAACTGTATTTGCTAGATCCCAAATCAGATGGCCAACTCTGATTGGTATTGTTCTGTGTAGATCAGTTGCAAATTTGCACAAAAACATAACTCATAAAGAATCTAGTTGAATTCTCATAATTTGTGACATGGAAATATTCTCAGTATTTGCAGAACCTTCTACTCAGTGACTAAGGACACTTACTTTTGGGTAATTGTTTTTTTATAGAATGTCAAGTAAATTTGAAGGAAACTTTTGAAAATGTACAAGTAAGAAAACGCACAATAAATACAGTTCTCTGAAGTGGTTTGGAGCACAAAAATTACAGGTCATCATGTTGTTTGACGATGGTTCTGTAGGTAACATCACACATGGATCAGCAGTAGAACATCCATCCATACATCCATCCATCCATTTTCAACCCCTTAATCCTCGTGAGGGTCGGGTGGGGGGGGTGAACAAAGTTTCTGATTTCAAGCTTTTTGTTTACAGATGAGACAGGAACATTTTGGTTAGCCAGCTGTTCACAACTGAACTATGAGCCATATTTTGATATTACTGTATCTGTTAGAATATTTGGAAAGATGCTGAAAACACTTGAATAACATGAGTTCATATTGAGTTAAATGTTTGCTACATCAGAATTCATATCCACATTTGCTCTTTTGCACAAAAACTTTGCAAATATGCAAATCTGGGAAGTTCATTTGAATTTTGCTACACCCATGGACATTTCCTGTTGTGGAACTTGAAAATACGCATCACAAGTGTGTTTATGGAAATGCACATTAAATGTTTCAGTCTCTTCTAGTGAATGTTAAGTGTGAGTAGCTCTGGCTGACTGCTGGTAAACTGGCTCACAAGGCAGCCTACGTGAGGCCAGTGTAAACCCCAAGAACTCAGCCAAGTGCACTTATCTGGCTTTTTCTTCGACATAACCACAATATATGTTTTTCTCCCTTGCGCCTGCCTCCTCTCCTGCTTTACGTCTTCAGTAGAAATCCCCTTTCCTCTGCTATGTTTATCCACTGCTGTTTCCCTGTTGTGGTTTCTCTCTTCCTGCTCCTTCTCTTTTGCTTTGAATGCACCCGCCTTTGTTTGTTGAATGCAAGTTAGGCCTGTAGGCGGTACATATTGTGAGACAATTTCAGAACCTCGTCAACCTTTCATCCTTTCTGCCAGTCAGCAGTGCATAACCCTGCTTCAGTAAAAATCATCAAGCAGCTTGGTGACTCCTTAGTTATCATGTCATGTTGTGTTTTCTGCACTGAATCATTATACAAAAGATGAAAGTTTGAAATTAGATGAGAAGATGCATAGATAGCGCATATGCGCACTCAGATCAGCCCTTCCTGGACTCCCTTTTGTGTGCTTAGGAAGGAAAGCCAACAGGCCTGACCTACTAGTGCTGGAAATAAAATGTTTGAAGTTGAACATCTCCCACCACAACTTAAGGAATCTTTTCCAGAGAAGGGAAATGCGTAGGTGTAAAGAACTCCCTAAGCAATCAAACAGTTTTCCTGGTGCATGGAAGTTGGCGTCTGCCAGTGTTGTGTTTTTCTAGCTTTATGCTCCTCTGTCAAGTTCAGTAAGTGAAGGGCAGAGATGTTAACTGCAAAAAATGTACACAGCTGCCCAAGGGCAGAGGATCCTCCTGGTAATTTTGGTGTTCTGTTGAATTGTCAATGTACAGATGTATGTGTCTTTGCATGTTTATGTAAAAAATTAACATAATGAAAAGGGAAAAGCAACAAAATTGAGCAAAATATAAATGGAAAAACAGAAAAAATGCATTAAAAAGCAGAGAAACAAAAAGAAAACAAAATAATCAACAAACAGATTAAAATAATAATAAACAAATGAAAATTAACCAAATAAACAAAATGAACTAATTGTCACAAAAAGTTCATACATAATAATCCATATAAGTGACAGAAAGATAAACAAATGTAAAAACAATATAAAACATCAAGGAAATGAACAAAATAATGAACAAAATGAGCAAACAATGAACAAAATAATCATGGAAATGAAGAGAATAAAACACGAACAAAGAGACACAATGAAAAAGAGAACAAAAATAATCAACAAAATGAAAATAATAATAAATGAGCAAAACAAAATGAACAAATAGGTCATATGGTAATCTAAAAAAAATAATGAAACAATATGAACATCATGAACAAAAAATGTAAAAATAATCAATGAAATTAACAAAGTGATGAACAAAAAATAAAATAATCCAGGAATTTGGGAAAAAAATGGACAAATATGTAACTATTTCTGTAAATCTGGACTTTATTACAGCCCAAAAGTTACATTTTACAAAATTTACATACTACTGATGAAAAAACAAACCCACACCTATGCTAGTGTCTGCTATAGAAAACTTCAGACATATGCTAATCACCTGGAAAAAAGATCTAGTAATGTGATCAATGAAATTGTAAGCAAGAAACAAAATAGGCAAAATAAGTTAATAAGTTATATGAACAAAATGATAAGAAAAAACACAAAAATGAACCAAAATGAACACAAAAAGAAACAAACACCAATCAACAAACAAGAAAATGAATAAAGGATATGCCACATATAGGACATGTCACTGGGGGAACAATGACAGGTTACCCCTGAATAAAAAGCTCTGAAATCTGATTTCCAGTGTGAATGTGTGACTTGGTACTTTTCTTTCTCTACAAGATGTAGAAATCTCTGACTTTATTTCCCACATCTTTTTCTTGTTCCTTTGTTTTTGTTCTCCGCTTGTAGAAATGCTCTCAATCACAGGCAAGAATCATATTTCTTTTTCCCCTGTCATTCAAAGAAAGCAATTTTCAGAAGAGCATGAAAGCATCTCATACTATATTTGTTCTATTGTAACAGATTTCGGTATCGTAAGAGAAATACAATGCCAGAGCTTCTTTTCTTGGGCTTTTGCAAGAATGAATCAGCTGCTCCCAACCTGCTCTTGATACATTGAAAACCAATATCAGGCATACACAGATCTCCAACTTTAATATTAGTCCGTAACAGCCTCTTTTATGAGAAGTTGGTTGAATTTTGCTCTGCTGGAACTCCATCGCACCTACTTTTGTCATATGCTGACTCAGGAACTGTAGGATGTGAAAGGTCTCTTCCTGTTCCTCTCCCACTATTGTATGTTTGCCAGATCCTACTTTGAATTTTAGCCTGTCTGTCAGAGTAGGGCCAAACTTCACACAAATGCTGATCCAGAGTCTGGGTGGGCAATATCCGGACACCACCTTAACAACACTCATGCCTTGTTTTGTGTTTCAGGCTTATCCCACGTCACTCCAGCTGCTTGTTCAGGCGGAAGGTGAACAGCTGATCCTGTTGCTGGAGAAAAATGAGTGAGTTTCCCTCTGTTTCATGCACACAGGACAGCAGAGGCTTGATGCTGTATGTATTATGTGACTCACCCAAGGGACAAATGAATGAAATAGCGGTGTAACCGTTCTAACCCTCTAACAGGCACAGTAAGAAATAAAATTGTAAAAAAAAAACAAATATCCCTCAATGCGGAAGCGGATGCAGATGTTAGAAGCATGGTTGCCTTGCTTGTTTAGGGTAACTTTAAGACAAAGAAACAAGTAGAGGAAACTGTATTTTCCCTTGTGCATCTGAAATTGTTTTATTTCTCATGTACCGGTAAATGAAAAATTGACAGGATATGTTCAGAGTTTCTTCATACAGTGGCTGTGCCACTACATACAGTTTTTTATTTGATACGACTTTATTATTTAAAGGAATAAATGGCCAATCAATTAAAAACCCTACATAGAAAGCGTGAGATCTGCTACCAGTCAAAGGTTTGGACACACTTTCTCCTTCCGTGTTTTTCGTTATTTTTATTATTGTCTATTTTGGACATTAGTACTGAAGACATGTAAACCGGAAAATCTCAACTACTTTGAATGTCGCCACATTACACTTGGTACACCTGTTGTATTCTCTCATCATATTTATGAAATAATCACCTGAAACAGTTTTTACATCAGTTCATTTATGTCATTTCTTGTCTTTTTAATGTGCTTTAGACCATCAGTTGTCATGCACAGAGTCAATAGTCTTATTAGAGCCACTACAACTACCGTACAAACCCATATTATAGCAAGAAGCACATTATGAGTTTAAGAAATGAAGGTCAGTCAGAACTTTGAATGTGTCCTCAAGTGTAGTCACCAAAACCACCAAACACTATAATGAAACTGGCTCTCATGAGGATCGTCCCCATTTTCTGAGGCTGGTAATTGTAACAAATGTATCCTAGCGGTAGCAGAGGTCACTCTTGGTCTTCTTTCCATGGGACTGAGTCAGCAGACATCATCAAAGATCTTCCTACAGAAACCGATGACTTCTTTTACTTCAGCGTTCATTCTCAATCGAAGTCAGTGTCTGAAGAGCAGCTCCATGGCAGTTTGATTTGGTATTTTTTGTGCCATTTGCAAACATTGTTAACATTTGAACACATGTTGAGCATCACTTTAGTTGATGCAGGGAGAGAAGTCCGAGCTGGTCTCGGCCTTTTGTCTAGTCATTCACATCTTTACTCTGTCCCACCCCACTTAGTGCAAATAAATAAGAATATAATCTCAAGTTTTAAGATCTCTCATATATATCTTGTTTGGTCATTTAAATGTGTGATGTGTGATGGTCAGAGGAGTTTCATAAAGAAGCATGGCTGTTTGTGTTATGCTTGTGCAGATATTGTGGAGCATCACTTGAGCAGAGTCACCACCAAATACAAATGCATGCCATTCCTTACCGTATATAAATATTTTATTCTGGTGTATCTGTCCTGCATGAATTACTCTTAGATGATATAGTGAATATAATAAACTTTATAGCATGAGAGGAATATGAACAAACATGGATTTTACTGTTTTTCCAGAAAAGATCAACTTCAGAGTCACAACGCCTGTTAAAGAGTTTACGTGAGGCTGGATCCACAATACAAATGTTCAGTCCCAGTTTGCTGTCCAGATTGTTTTACGTGATATTTTCTTATCCACTACCAAAACTGACCTGTGGCTCACAACTAGATTTCTGAAGCAAATCATTGCACCTTGCAGCATGGATGTACGCACGCTATGGCTGTGTGGAATTATGTATGCAAGAGGAATGTAAGTTATATGTGTCTGGGCTATAATATAGTGTATTAAAGATAGGAGAAAATAATATGTCCCCTAGTGGTGGGGCTTTTTATGGTTCAGTTGATTTGAAGGGCCAAGAGATGAAAGCTGATAAAGTAGAAGGCAGAAACAAGCTCTAAGGACATGCTCATCCTCCACTTCTTTGCCTTTCCTCTTCTCTCATCACTCCACTGCCTTCCAGTCTGTGGAAAATAACAGTCAACTGTGAAACGAGGGCTGGAAATAATGTCGCGTTCATAAATATGTAGATGCACACATATGCTACAGTTTCATACTGAAAGGAAACAGGACCAGGTGGTTACTTGTTCAGGAAACTTTGCTAGAAGAATGACATTGCTGATTCAGGTCTTGTTTCTGTCAATGTTGCTTATTCAGTGGGAGTGGAAATGTAATATTTTATCTTGCTGTTTTGGGATACAGATATTGACACAGGGATGATGGATCAGGTCCACTACTACATGGGCTGCCAGGACTGCAAACTCTAGAGTAAACATAGTGCGCACCACTGAGATTTTCAACTGCATCCTTTTCAATTGCAGGGATTCAGATGTATAAGAAAATCACTTTTATTGATGTACACGTTTAGTCCTTTCCATGCTGTAGGCTCAAAGCTATGAGTAAAATAATGTTGTTGTCAAGACCACCTAACCTGAAACCATGTCACGACCAACACCAGAATGTATTGAGACAAGACTTTTAGTGGTCAAGACCAAGTCAAGATTAAGACCAGTAGATGCACAATGCCACATTACAGAAACCAAGGGCCAGAACCACAAAAGGTTTAGCACATGTTTAACAGATGCTAAAGCAATACAGTAATCTTGTGTAATTCTCAAAGCATTTGCAGAGCACACACAAAGGCTGGATGCATGGAGGCTCCATGCAAATAGAGGTGCTGAGCAGAGTGTCAAAATTGCTGCCTTGTCATTTGCATGGATCCTAATGGATGCAAAAGACAGAATACTCATACCTTTGTCAAAAAAAATCATCCTCTTTTTATACAAAAAAATCTCAGTGCTAATAGCTTTTAATTCAGAAGACAGAAAACTGTTTTCTTGACTTGAATGATGTTGAATTAATGTTTAATGACATTCATCATGATCTCATTAGTCGGATATGGAAGGATCAGATTAATTTGTGCATTATAGTGGAGTTTTGTTTATTTAAAAAGAAACATGATGATCAGATTGCTTTGAAACATTTCTCACACTTCACTCTATTTTGAAGTCTAACAGTAGAACACACAAAGTAAATAAATTTTCATCAGATCCTGATGATCAGGTAACCTGCTGCACCATGTGTAAAGGCGCACACTGTCACATTGAAGATTATTAATACCACTGACCTACCCGAGTTACAGACAGAACTAGGACATGAACCGAGGTGTATAGTAAGACTAAACAACAGTTCAACCAAATCACACACAAGAGAAAGAAATGATGGAGGCCATAAATACTTGTTCACGATATGCTGAACAGGTGGCAGCTCATTACCCGTGACTCATGATCTCACAGGTGGACATAGATTTTGTCTTCATTAATGTTTCACAGTGTGCATAAAAGCGGACACTGTAACACAGATGAGGTGGTAGCTGTCCAAACCTATGAGTTCCTCGGCACAGTAAATGTAAAGTACATTCTTCTGTCACTAAAAGTGATGCTGACTTTAATCCACGTGTGTTGTGACATCAAATCCAGCACAGCGCATCACTGACCCCGCGGATATAATTTAATATGGCCATATAGTGTTCAGGTTCAGCATTTTGTGAACATTTTTTGCACCTGCATATCGGTAACGCTAAATCTTAAGTGAATAGATCGCAAAAAAGGAGCAGACTGCCTGAGCTAAAACAGCCCGGTTGCCAACGCAGTTAACAAATGCAGTGCAATCTTTGTGGATCTGGCCCCACGTATTTATTTTCCCAAATATTATTGTTCCACTGGAGAAATAACAATGAAAGTAACTAAACTAAATCAGGAATTTGCCAAAAAAGAGAGATATTTTAATGTTTTTTTTTTTTAAGCTACAGTACATTAATGATATTAATAAATAAATCAGAACATGCACTGGAATTTTAGTAATGTCCCTACAGATGTGGTCTTGACATGACATCCAAAGTCCTCTTTGTATGAGCCTTGCGACTATAACAAAGGCTCTGCTGCTGCGTCATGTGCTTGTCATCATTCGAGCTGATTGAAACACAAAGAAATGTAAACTAGTCAAATAATCCATAGAGGGGTTTTTTTCCCTACTTTAGAATATCAGCAGTGCCAGACTCTAATGCAGTGCTAACAAAGTGTGGATATACTGTCGGTCTGACCATACAAGACAGGCTAAAACTAGCAATAAAATCCATACATGAGTAGACAGACATTTAACTCAGTATATTCAGTTAATTGTCACAGTCAATAACAAAACTCCAAACTCTCACCAAATGAATTCACAATATCCTTGTTTTAATATCAATGTTTACAAATGTTGTACTCCTTAGAAAATACACTGTCTCTACTGACCTTTCCTATCTGCATTGTCAGTGTGACCTGTAGCGACCCCAGCATCAGCTGTGAATAATCAGTCACCAGCCTGAGGCCTGGTAACATGCTGCCGTTCCCATCCGGCCTGTTCCCTGTCAGAGCAGATGTGTCCTCTGATATCGCTTCAGCGACTCTGCCACATCAGAACAGGTGGTCTCTGACCTCTGTGTGTGTCTGTTGGGTCAGGGCTGCAGCCACTCTGCCTGCTGAGGACAGCAATGCCAATGCATGAAAGTAAAATGTCATGATTTGCAGACGCCTTAATTCAAGACTATCACTTGCTAATGCTGAGCTGCTGTCAGTCCCCCATTAAGACAGGGGTATTTATGTTTTTATTTGTACCCACAGCTGTCCTCCTGGCTGAGTCTCTGATGCATGCTGTCGTGGATTTCTTCACTGGCCATTCCCCATAGCTCTGTTGTGTTTAACTTTGCAACACTTGGAGTATCTTTATGCTCTAACAAAGAGGGAGACACAGAGAATCAGTACTTAGTAATACTCATCTAGAAAGAAGTGATCACTGGCTAATGTAGGGCAGAAACAGTGTGGTGTGGCATTATGGACACATAGCATTTTACCTTCTTATACTGAAATAATCATACAGACAAATGAAAGGAACATCCTCTACAAGCGTATCATTTGTCAGATTATTAATATTAGGTCTTACACACTAGAATAGGGTAAAAATAGTTTCATTTGATTATTAATATTTCTTACAAGCTGCTGTATTATGCTGTATATTTGTGGTTTTGCAGATTTTATCGCCACTCTTCACTAAACTGCTTCCTCTTTTTGTCCTTGCTCTGTCAGAACTTAAAACATTTACTGCATGAGTACACTCCATTCTTAGGGTTCCACATGCTGATATGAGGAACTAAAGTGTGCGTAATATTCAGTCCTTTACTACCCATGTTTGAGGAACTTTCAACAATTTTCTGCATATATAATGACAATAACAATCTAAACCTCTCTTGCATGCTCCAAATCATGTTTAAAATCACCTGTTCACATCAACTGTTTCAAAGTGCATAGTTCTGAATGACTTTAAGCAACTTTTGTTCCATCATTTCACCCCCTCCAAATTAATTGTCTTCATGTTACAGGCCCAAATTTCAGGAATGGCTGTGTATTTTCTAATAAAATGACAGTGACTGGACAAAGCATGACATTTGCTGTGTTTGTAAGGTCTGCAGTGAAATTCAGAGCGTTCTCTATCCAGTACAGAGAGTATGGAGAATAACCTGTAAGGGGAAACTTGAAAGTGCTCAGTACAGTAGGTAGAGCAACTCTGTCATAAACCAGAAGGTCGGTGGCCTGATCCCTGGCTCCTCCTGTGTGCAGTCCGAAGTGTCCTTGAGCAAAACACTGAACCCCAAGGTACTTGTATGTGCAAAAGGGTGAATGCAAAGCAGTGTAAAGTTCTGTTAGTGATGTACAGCAGAAAGGCACTGTATAAACGAAAGACCATTTACCATAAATCTGAGCAATTTGGGGTTATGCAATAAGACATCATAGCATACCCCTGTGATAATGTTATATGTTTTTAACAATGGAATACCAAACATCTTTATGGAGATGGATGGTCTTTTCCATAACGTACAGTATCACATAATTTAGGAAATGCCCACAAATACCTAAAGCTGAAGAATTATAGGAACATACACAACATGTTTGATATACTGTATTGCGTGGATTTATTATTGCACTTTTTTTTAATGATGGAATCTTTCAAAAAACTCACTGTTAATATGAAAATTGTGATTTTGAACATATCACTGCACCTTGAAGTGTGTAAGTTTATAAATTTGCAGCAAACAGTCTTTGTGCTGAGTTATGGCATGTTTACTCTCCCGTCTCATCCTATTTTGCCTGAATGTGCTGAGCCCATGCAGTTTGTTGATTTGGCACAGCTACAGAGCACACCTGTTCCAAGGCCAGCGTGAAATGATCTCAGTCCACACCAATATAAACAAGCGACCAGATCCAATTAATAAACCTCTGTTTGTTAGCCACTTGGCACCTGTCCCAAGAATATTTGGCTGTAGCATCACAGACATAAAAAATAACCACCGGCAAGGGTCCTGTTTATGAGCATTCAAGATTTAGATAACTTACAAGGCTCAATCAAAGACGAGCACTAGGTAACTAGGTAAAAATTTAAACTCAGCAATACATGTTATCTGAGTTACAGTATATTAACATCACAACTGTTGGATAGGTTATTTATGGGAGTATGCATATGCATCTGACTCTGTTTTTATGTACATTACAGGGTGTGTGTTTAATCCGTAAAACCCCATCTCATGCTGAATCTGATTTCCCCATCTGCCTGAACAGTTGGGGTAGTGGATGCTGACTTTTTTTGCCTTTCCTAAGATCAGACTGTCTGAGAAATATACATGTGAGTTTGATACCATGAGATCAATTTTATCTCCTTTGTCAAATATCACCCCAAGTGTGTCGCATTTGCAAAATTAGCCCCAAACAGTTCTGTACGTGCCCTATATGTGCAGCAAAGGGCCGTCTCGGATTCAAAGTAAGTCCCTTTAGGTTCTGTGTTAGTTCTAATTCTGTCAGCTATGTAATGAAGCAGCACACTTAGTCCAGTCTAGCCTGTCTCCTTGGGTCCACCTGTACTACTCTTACATACAATTACCCTCATTTTTCCTCAAAATTAGAAATTTAGTGTGGCTGGGAAGGGGAAAGCCTTTCATGTTTTCTTCTTCTGTGGAGCAATAGGAATGGCAGTGTCATATACAATATTTTAAGTTTGATATGTCATACAGTGCAAAAAAATGCCAGACAGACATGCAGACTTGTGCCAGCAGCTACTACTTCGATGTATAGCATTGATCAATGGCAGTGTTGGCCAGCTTCAAATGATTAATGTTGGCTCTATAGGACATTCCACATTAGTCTTGATTAAAGACTTCAATAGGACTGTCTGGGGGAATAAAGTTGTTTATATGTGTGCATGTGTCTGGGTGAAAAGGAATAGCCAGCAGGGACCATTTTGCAAACTTTACCCTAATAAGCATTCAGATTTCTGGTTTCTTGATTTTCATTTGTTCTGAACACACAGTAGGAAGAGGAGGTAAGTTGTGCCCATTCACATTTTTGTTTGGTTTGTAGAGTAGATCAGTGAGTCTGTGTGGTTTTGATCCAAGGTTGTAGGTTTTTTTTGAACATCGGAGGGAATATTATTAGTCAGGCATCCTTGGACCCTGCTTGAGATTTTGAATTAGCTCATGAACGGCACATAAAACCAAGAAAATTAACAAAAGTGAGTCAAATATGCAAAAAAATGAGCAACACTTAGAAAAATTCATTATAAACTCACATAGTATATACAAAGTAAGTACTAAATCAACTAAAGCGGGGGTTTTCAACTGATTTTGATTCAGGGACCATAATTCTAAGTAAGAAGTAACTTGTGGCCCACTGCTGTTCAGCATGGTAACAGGTGTTGAGAATAGGTTTTTTTCTTGCTTATAAAACAAATTCCTTAGACAGCCCTTGTATCACACAAAAACCAGCAGCTACGCATCATTGGTGATATCTGTGGACTTGTCAATTTGAACTGAGAATCCTTGAACCGATTTACATAAGTTTCTCTATCATCTGCTTTTTCACATCACTGGCCATGTCTACAATTCACCGTCCCACTGTGCTATCTGACAAAGGGATGCTTTTTATTTTGTTTGCCCATTCTTCATCTGTCATGGTTTTACACATCTGTAGCTGCTGGTAAAATAAGTTGCTATGCATTTGTATGAGGTTTTTTGACTTGCAACTATAAGCACCACTTGATGTGATGCTTTCAGCACATTTTCTCTCACTTTTGCATTCTTTCTCACGAGTGCCTGCTGTCCTTTGAAATGATGCCACAAATTTTGCATATACTCAATAGACATAGCCTTCAAGAAATAGTGTGTTTCCATATGCTGCAAAAGCATTAATGGCTTCATTTGAAAAAAAGCATACAGTATACAAAACACAGTGGTACCTCGTCACCTCCTTTGTTAGTAGCAAATGTAAATCCATATTTAATGTTGTCCTTGCTGTTTTTTTTCTTGGTCTTTCCCTCTTATGTTACTCTGTTTCCTGCTAAGTCAAAGCCTTGTCCAAACAGCATACAGCAGAGGAATCTTGTTCAACTTTCACCTCTGTCGCTGTCTTTTTCCTTACTACAAACCAATCCATGATGGTGCTGGCTACACATTGAAACTACAAGGCTAGGGACCACTTGTGCCTTCACAGACCACCAGGGAACCGCGGACCAGCAGTTGAAAACCCCTGAACTAAAGGAACAAACATTAACAAAATAATCTGTAAAATGATGGAAATTTAACCAAAAATGAACTGAATTATGTCAGTATATTGACCCTATAAAGCCTGACCCAAGACATAATGTGCAGAAAATTCTGATTTTTTTTTTTTAATCTGAAGCCTCTTTAACAAAATTAAATTAAAATGAACAAAAATGATTAGCATCTATTTTTTTTGTTTGTTTCATATTTGACGCAGTGGGTGTTAAATATAATTCACCTCCACCTGGGGGCAAAAGACAAGTAACAGATTGTATTCAACAGGGTTTTGAGCAAAATTTTTACCATATTATTATGC
>JAQQAE010003497.1:0-20125 GCA_029823295.1 Pseudamia nigra | reverse complement strand
TAGTTGGTGTGAGAGAAGAAGATGCAGAGGATAGGGTGAGATGGAGGCAGATGATTCGCTGTGGCGACACCTGAAGGCAACAGCCGAAAGGAAAAGAAGAAGAGGTAGAAGTAGAGGTACTTCTAAAAACAAGGATTTGATTAAGAGTAAAAAAGTACCTAATAAAAAACTACTCATGTGGTGAGTAATGTCTGAGGAGTAATTAATGTATTATACCCTAATACATTAATACACATTCAGCCATTTTGCCCTTGAGGCAGCTGCCGTCCTCTTGTTTAAAATGAGCACAAATTATACCTTCATGAACTATTTTACTCATTTTAGCTTTTTATTTTGCAAATTCTTTGTTTACTTTGTTCGTATTTTTCACTTGTTTCACTAATTTCATTAATATTTTGTTGACTATACTGTTTATTTTGTTGATATTTTGTTCTGATTTTTCTATTTTGTTCATATTTTCTCAATTTTTTATAATATTGTGTATTTTAATATATTGTAAATTGTTTTTGTTCATTTTTGGGTTTTTTTGTTGAGATTTTGTCTATAATTTAGCTCTTTTACTTCATTTTGTCAATATTTTATTAATTATTTAGCTCCTTTTGCTTACTTTGCTGATATATTTTATTGATTATTTTGTTTGCCTATTTTGTCCATACTCTGGATGTGTAAAAATGCAATCTACTCACTGAGCTGAGTATAAGTACATTTCTTCTGTCACAAATATAACTGAGTAAAAGTTAAACAAAAAGTATTTTTAAAATCTGTAAAAGTCTCAGAAGTACATATATGTGGAAAAAAACCACTCAAGTACATATAACAGAGTAAATGTACTTGAGGGCTACAGTACCTCTGCTTATGATTCATTTAGACATTGCGTTTTTGACCTTATGTTTTACTTTTCACTCTTACATTCATTTGATAGAGTCTATTTTTTATCTACTGTTTCCGTTAGTGCACCCGTGCCCTGTATACACAGACATTCAGCCATTTTGCCCTTGAGGCAGCTGCCGTCCTCTTGTTTAAAAAGAGCACAAATAACTCCAATGGAAAAAAGTTATATTGCACTGGACTTCAGGCTTTGTGTCTCTTGGGTGTTTCATTTTGCAAGCAGGGAACTTAACTCATGACTTGGCAGATTTTGTAACTTGAGGCATCTATAGTCCTGAGCTCATTTAAAAACCAATCACCAAACTATGGCATCGTCCCATACAGCAGATTGGAGAGATCTCACCCTATAACATTTCTCCAGAATTTGTATGAATTATGCCTCTTAGTTGAGTTTGGGCTTCGTTTTTCCTGTGCACAATGTGACTAGCTTCCTTTCCCTTACCGGCTGTTGCTCTGTGTCTTGCCCTGCCCTACGGGAGGTACGAATGAAAATCAAACTCATCTCTCTACTCTGCCAACTGCACTCACATTTCTAGCCCGAAAACCTGGAACATCTCCCTCTGTGTTCCCCAGTCTGTTAGCATGACAATAGTGCAGCCACAACTCTCAGCACAAGACTCAAGCAGCCATTAACAAAACCATTGTTTCAAGAGACCTCCAGCTCACTGACTTGGGTTTCAGGAGCATCAAGCTCAGCCCCAAAGTCTCTGAATATCAACCCTAAAGCCCCAAACTCATCACATACTACAATCAGGGGTTTTACTCTGCACATATTGACCCAAGATGTCAGCACATCAAGGACTGAGCCCCTGGCTCTTTGGAAACTTAGACAATGATCCAGAAAATGACAGCATCCCAGTCCTAGCATGGATCCCATTTCATTTACATTATATTAGTATTCATATCACTAATTCTTAGCATATTGACTTTTCCCTGCATTTCCTGGCAAGATGTGGCCTCCAGTGTAAATTCACCTTTCCAATTTTCCAAATCAGGAAACACTAAGTCTCTACAGTTATTTCCTGCAGTGAGCATGATAACCTCCCTTTTGGCATTTACCAAATTGAACAAGAATATTGGGTTGTCAGAGCTGTGTTCAAATTAAATCAATATTAATTTTCATTCATATTTTAGTTTCCACCAAACAACTCCCTTGGCATAACAAAGAGAGCATTTGTTGCAGCATATACAGGCTTCGTTAGAGTAAGTTACAGGGTCCATTTGGCAGCAGTAAGGATACGATCACAGACATTAAGAATTCAGGGATCGTGCAGGATCCATGGAAAATGAAATGGACATTAGCTGCCATCAAAGACTTATCAAGTACAGTAATTCCTGCTGGATCTGCAAGGTATAGCCACTTCATGGCCAGTTAACAAAACTGTGCAGTAGGCGAACTCAATTGACTGCAAATAAATCTCCACATTTATAGCTGGTCCATCTGTGCGGCATACAACAGCATAAAAAAAATCAACTACAGTATGTCTTTAAGAATCATTTATGAAGACTTGGATGAGACCCAAAAAAAGAGTGAAATGATGTTCCAAGTGATTTATGATGCAATACCAGAAACACTCAGACTTTTGAGCCTGATTTTTTTATATGTGAAAGTTGTAAATGCAGTAGGAAAAGAAGCAAATGTAAAATCACTAAGGGAGTGTGTGCAATACCATAATGAGAGCCACATACCATAAACCTTTTTGTCCTCAAGTGTCTCCTTAATCACACCCGCACACTTTAAATCGCAGCAACTCACTGCTTGTCCTCACAGTTGGGTTTTAAATTTTAAATTAAAAGGGGGATGGCAGATGAGATGACAGAAACTGGATACACTTAACTCCTTGGCACAGACATCACTTTCAATCCGCCAGATATCAGCAATTAATTATCGTGAGCAAGTGGCATGATTTTATCGGCTATGAAAAAAATGGAATTAGAAGGGGTTTATCAGCTACTATTAATGCATTGTCAGGAGCCTCTAATGGGCTGATGAATACATTATTCATCCTCATCTGGATTAACGGTTGGTGAGGGTACATTCAAAGGCTACTGGGCAGCAGAGCAGGACACCACACAAACACACACACGTGTTCGCCGAAAATATCAGAATAAAATCAGTCAGAATGTGTTTATCAAAAGCAATCCTCCTGACTTTTGCTTCAGCAATCCAAAAAGAAAATTAAATTAAAAAGCATCATTTTTAACTTTTGAACATTAAAACTGACCTTAACACTCCCGCTTGTTTTTTAATGAAATCCGTTAACATCAATTTGAGGCACAGTTTGGGAAAAAGGTACTAATTTATATCCAAATGTCTCTCTAATGATTCTTTGATTTGTGGTGTTTGTCATCCTGAGAATTTGTAAGCAAATATATTCCCAGAATAAATTACAGAGAGGGAGTCTGATAAACTACCAGGAGATTCAGCTTGAATATTAAATATTCACTTATAATTACCGTTGTAAAACACAGCAAATTAGAGAAATGCATTACTGCTTTTGGGTCAGTAATGCTAAAGCTTGTAAACTCCACTTCCAGATATTAGATTAAATGCATAAAAGACACAAACAAACACAATGTCCTGTATGCCTGGCAAAGAATTCATTTCACACTTACAGATCTCTTTTCTCTGGAAATGTTTCAGAAACAGACTACATGTTGAGGTCTTGGCTGTTCCCAAAACCAGCAAAATGCTATTTACTCATACACCACAGTTGGTGGAATGGCATTTTTTTCAGTTTATGAGTGTACAAGCACCATACCCAAAAGAAATAAAGACATATAACGGGTGAGAGACTGGATGTTCTTCAGAAATAGAAATTGCTTTTCAGACTGTCTGAAGGGCTGAACTTGATTTGTTTATCGGTTTCACATTACTCTCCAGAGTGAAAAAAACCCTTCAAACTTCTATCTTTTGTCAAAGAAAATATGTTTACAAAGCAGATATTGCTCTTTTGGACGGGTGGTATCCAATGAGAGAGTGTGAAAGTGGGAAATATAAATAGGTCTCACTGTGTATCTTCAAAGTAGATCCTTTAGCTCAAATCAAGATGGGATGCATATGGTGTGTTTGCATAGTTACAAGCTCTGAGGTTTCTCTTGATAATAGTCATCCATTTTCCTCTATAGCAGACCAGTGGAGTGGAGAAGCTCCCTCATCCTGACACAGCTGCTGCAGTTATCATTCACAGATGCATGAAAAACAGAATGATTTAGAGGGAAATGAGAAATATTCTGGCGGATTCGTTTTATTGTGTTTGCCATCGATGGCCAGTGATCTGTGACAAAACCCTGTAAATATATGAGCCATTTACATTTTATGAGTCAGATTTATTTTCTGACACAGCAACTTTTATCAAAATGTCAATGTTGAGAAACCCTGACAGTGCCAAGCACTCAGGCAGATTTATGGTTCTGAAAGGTGTTCCAGTGCGTTGTCTTGTAACTTGAGATCATCTCAACCTCAGACAAGTAATTTCTAGAACCGAGAATGAAAGTGAAAGTAGTTTTGCAAATCTGGTGTCATCTTTCTAGGAACTGCCTGCATTGTGTGTATTGAACACTCATCTTTTGTTGAATGAAGGTACAGTAGTTGCCATTCAGGCCTTTTTCACCTCACAACATACAAATCTCACAGGTTTTTCACTTTCCAATGACATGGCATATAGTAGCCTATTTCATTTAGTGTGCAGTTAATACAGTACACCACACAAGGCATTACAGATGAAGATGGTCAAGAGTTACACATTTAGAAGGATGTGGATAGGTTGGTTCTAAAAAAGCTACAAAGTGACATCAGAAAGTGAGAATAAAAGCCGGTTGGATGTGGCAGGAGCAAATACAGTGGCATCTCCAAACCCACACAGTCCCGCACCAGAGACTGGGATTCAGTCTTGTTTTGTGCCATGTGCCATTTGATGTCATGTATTTACGTACATTTCATGGTGTGTCTTTTTCAGTGTGACCCTCACCATGACCCCTTTCCCTAACCCCAACCAAGTAATTCCATGCCTAAACCTAAAGAAACTATTCAGCACCATGATTGGTCCAGTTTTCCTGTGCAAGAGGGCACTTTGAGTGTAAAGACACATGCAAAATGGCTGAATTTGATGTGCTAAGAGAACTCTCACATAGGAAACTCTCAACTTCCACTCATGACACCAGGGTTTGAGTCTTGCTGCATACATTTCATTAAGTATCATGTTTTTTTTAGTTTTCTGTCTGTTTTTTGCTCCTAACCAAGCAGTTATATGCCAGAACAACAAAAATGTGATATCTACGCATAGCATTATCAGCCACACGTGAACTGCTAACTTCACGCTAAAACTGGATGCATTATCTGAATATGAAATTGAAAAGGGTATCTATACAGCCACTCTGAAGTACCAGTATCTGTTATTCCAAATGAGACTGGGTTGTGTCATCACACGGTAATGACACAGTAGCTTCGTCTTTTTTTACAGTGAGTGTACAGTAAGGGCATGTTATCTTGTGGTCACTTTGGGTCACCTTGCAGGTACAGCTAAGGAATTAAGAGATTAGGGGCAGGAGCTCACCCTGTGGAAGGTTCTGGTGTGTGGTGTGCAGCAGCAAGCCTGGACTTTAATTGGCTCTAGTGGCAGTGAGTGCCCTGCCATTGCTGAGCCACGTGCTGATCAAGGGTCAACCCCAAACAGTCCCGTCCCGTCATCCTTCCTGTCAGCCTGAAGGTCAGTGCCGTAGACCAGCGTGGTAGGAAAAGGAAGTCCCCGCTATTTACCATGGTGTGCAGACAGGTATACCTGTGGATGAGACAGAAGGCTTCAAGGTGCAGGAAGGAAGTAAAGTGGAAAGGAAAAGTTTAACTCAGTTCTGTAAATCTTTCTTTCTCTAGCCATGATGTTCCAGTCCAAGAAGTTTTAGATTCATGTCTAAGGTGAGTGATGTTTTTTTTTTCCTTTTTTAAAGTGGAGTTGTCACTAGCCTCTGTATAAAGCAGAGTTTAGAAGGAGAGTTGACTGTGAATTGAGCCGGAATGTACTGATGGATGTGAGCACGAGTGAGATACAGGAAACTTAACACTTTACAACACAAGCATGAAGATGTGACTTTCAATCCATGATAGAGCTCATGCCTGGGGCTAGGACAGAAGAAGGAGATCAGGAAAAATGGAAAACACTGGCAGATTTCAGATCCACAGAACTGCAAAAGACCTTTGCATGATAAAAGTGGGAAAAAGAAGAACAAGACAGAGAAGGAAAGAGAGAGTGATTAGGGGGGGAAGACACTGCTCTTTACAGACTGTTGCTGAATGAAATTGTGTATCTAATAAGGAAAAGTAATTAAATTTTCCTCCCAGACATCTTGTGTCACAGACAAAACTTACCCAGCTGTTCTTTACGGCAGACTAAGATAGGCTGCAGCTCAGGGGTTCTTTGCCTGAATAAGAAATAGATTTTATTCTGTTAAAACAAGGGCTTTTCAAGCTGTTGATTAAAATGTGTATCAAATACTGCACTGACACTCTCCGCATCTACAGCAAGTCTAATTTGGAAGGAAGGACAAACATCGCTTTTCCAAATTGGCTTTTTTCTTCGTTATGTCATACTTTGCTTTTAACTTCCCTGGTATCACTGAATATGCACTTGGTCTTTTCATTTCACTTTAGATGTGCTCCAAAGCTGCAAGTACCATACGTGCTGTCAATTTTGCAGTTAATCCCAAAAAATAATGTGTTTTCTTTGATACCGGACTCAATTATGAAAACCAGCATGGTACAAAATACAAAAAAAATGTGTTTTGTTTGTATTTGCTTAAATCAATAGTATATCAGGATACTACAGAATTACATGTCATCAGAAAATGGAAGCATTTGAAGAGACAATGTAACATTTATTATTGATTTTTTTCATATTCTTAGACATTTTAAAGTAGCCACCGAACAAGTTTAATCAAGTCAAGTGTCTTTTCATGAGTGCTAAGTAGAAAATCATTACAAAATAAAGTTATTGAAAAAGAAAGATTGGTAATTACTAGAAAAATAGATGACAAATTCAAATATACTCTAAATGTACATGTGTGCTCTTTGTAGATCAAACCCATTTTCATTCCCAGTGCATCCCAAGTGGTGTTTTGTTGTTGTGGCTCAAGCATAAGATGCCTTTTGACATAGACACACA
Organism: Pseudamia nigra; assembly: GCA_029823295.1. Lineage (NCBI taxonomy): Eukaryota > Metazoa > Chordata > Actinopteri > Kurtiformes > Apogonidae > Pseudamia > Pseudamia nigra. The sequence goes on along the minus strand of JAQQAE010003497.1, from coordinate 13,079 downwards.
ACACACAGACCCTGGTAAATCCTTGCATTGACATCTGTCCTGGCACATCCCATCACGTCTTAACTGACCACCGTTAAAGCCAGCTCTGAACAATTCAGGGGCACATTCCAGGACGCAGTGCTATCAAATCTGCCAAAACACATTTGAAGGTGGTCTAGAATGGATTTGTCTGAGTCTGAACACGCATCCATCCTGGGAGAAGAATAAGGACTGCCTACTCAGCTGACATGTATGTAGATGGGCGTGTGTGTGCTGCCTGTGCCCACCTGAATGATGGTCTGCCTTCCATGGCCACTCCATGTGGCAGTAGGTATCAAAAAGTGGTAATATCCACATTTGGTATAAGCAGGTTAAAATGAATAAATGTCTTAATGCACTCATTGATTGACTCATTGCCATGGCGTAATGTCAAGCAAGAGAGCTCATATGTAACCATGTGGATTTTTAATGGATAATAATTAGTGGGATTGCTGAGTCATTCAATAATCCTCTATTGTTGTCTTCAGTCTTTAAACTTCTTATTCTTTCATTTCTGTATGTTTTTTGTCATTTAACTGATCCTACATTTTTTGTCTCATTCAAACCATTCAAATTTCATGTTGTTCAGCTTCTTCAGGACAAGTGTGCTATTAATTTTCATAACTCTAACCTTTATGAGTTTTAAAATATTAAGCTTTTGTGACAAATTTTTTTCCCACAGAAAACAATGGAGAATTTTTTCAAAATCCTTCAAATCAAAGCTTATAGAACTTCAACTCTTTAACCCCATTTAAACTTTAAATAACTCTTAAACTCTGAAACTGTTTTGGGTTCATTCAGCTTTTTAATATCTTTTATACTTTTCCAAAATCAAAGTTTAAACCTGAGGTGGTTTTTTTTAAGAAGTTTTCTGCATTTTAACGGGATTCAGTGGAGCAGAATGTTCAGCACCTAGAATGAGTGTGGAGAGGCTCACTCACAATTTCCTCTCAAAACATAGCCATGCTGGTCTAAGCTCATACAAATGATCAACTAAAACTCAGCAATTTACAGTATTTTATCAAATCAGCCTGTTGCAACACAAAGTTCTTCCATCTCCTCCACTAAGCTCAATGTTATTTCAAAAGAAACGTCAGGCTGGGGTTCATTTTTTTTAACTTGCCAATGTGAACACATTTTTTACTCTACCTACATAAAATAAGCATCAGAACGTTCAGCCAAGCCTTGGGGTTTGGTGATTTGAAGTACCACTTTTGAATAAATAGCCTGTGTTTGAGCCCTACACTCTCCATGTATTTCAATGGGAGCCTGCTCTGTGCATGTGTGTTTATAAGGAGGATGACAGGTGCAGCCAATTAACAAATATAAACATCACAGCCCCTCACCCCTCCACCGCTGAAGAAACATAGTCATGATGAAATGTTAATGATTTAAAATAACATTTTGGCACATTCAGTCTCTGATTGCGGTCTGGAGTTTTTTTTTTATCATATTGATCATTTCTATTCAGTGTTATTCATTTTCTAGATTTTATTTCCTTCACTTTTCTTTTTTCATTATTTTGTCCATTTTAATTAATTTTCCTCATTATTTCTCATTATTTTCCTACCAGTTTCTGATTATTATGTTCATCCTGTGTAGTAATATTCATTTGTGTATTTCACCTTTTTATTTTATATTTTTGTTGGTTATGTTTGTCGTTTCCTCTATTACTTTATTTTTTGGCACATTTTGCTTTTTTCTATTTTACATTTTAAAATTATTGTCTAGTTATTGGTTTTCTTTTCAGTGTTGTTAAATTTTCAGATTTTCAACTTAAGTTGAGTTTTGGAAACATTTTCAACTTTGATACTTCAAATCATTCTTGTGTTTAAAACCCTTTGCCACCGAATGTGTCGCCGGCGACACACCCGCACGCCACCCACACAGCGAGGCAGGGAGTGCGCCACTGGCGGGCTACCGCCTCCAGCGTCAGGCACCCGGCCGCCCGAATGCCAGCGACCCGCTCCAGAGACAGTGCCCAGCGGTGAAGTCCGACTGGGGCGGGACACACGCCAAACGGCAACGCAGTCGTCCCAAGGCGAGCCTAGGGAGGACAGAATCTTCGCGTGGAGCACAGGGGCAAAAGCTTTCTTAATCTTGATTTTCAGTATGGATACAGACCATGATAGCCAGGCCATCGCGGGAGGTTTCTGTCCTCCCTGAGCTCGCCCCAGGACACCCGCGCCACCGCCCGACATGTGTCCCACTCCAGTCAAACTCTACACTTGACGCAGTCCCCAGAGCGGGTCGCCGGCAGCCGGGCGGCCAGGCGCCTGACGCCTGACGCCAGAAGCGTGAGCCCGCCAGCTGCACCACCCACACCGAACATTCGACGCACAGATGTGTCGGCGCCAACATGCTCGGTGGAAAAGGGTTACCACTTTTTAAACTTTAAACTACTTCAACCAATTATGTTTAAACAGTCTTTTAAACTTTGAACTACTTCAACTCATTTTTATGTTTAGACATAGGCATAAACAGATACTTATTTATTCCCACAGGGTAAATTTGAACAAGTTAATCAACTTTATACTCTGGGCTTTTTCAACTTTTTCTTCAGCATTACATTAGTTTAATATGAGTTCAGCACTTCAACAGTCTTCAACAAATTGAATCATGAATCCCATGTGATTTCTTCAGACATTGCAAACATTGGAGTTGATTTACATTGTCAGCTGCAATTAATAATCATACTACAGTGCAGGTAGAAAACAATCCACCTTAACAAAAGCCAATGGTTGCCTTTGAACAGCTTCTGAGCAGAACAGTGTGTTAACTTGGCAAATAAACATAAAAACACAGACTGTTCACCGTGGAATCAATGTCTGATACAGTATGTCTGGTTTATTAAAGGAGCTGGTTTATTTGCCTACCATATGACAGCATATGATCAAAGTTGCCTGGACAAATGTTAATGCATGGTCTGGACAGGCACACAGAGTACAAATCACTCTAATATGTAATGAGATGGGAATGAGAGTACATTGGTGGGTCTTGTTTTTAGCTACATCCAGTAGCAGACTGACAGTAAGACACTGTATAAATGTGTTTTTAAAGAGGACATTTATAGACATTTACAGGTCCATACTTTAGAGACATTACTACTCTTCTGAATCCATATGCAGCTAAAATGTGTAATTTATCATACACTGATACGTTACCAAGCTGATTCTGTCCTCTAAACTCAACAATAAAATAACAATAGTTGAAAACTGTCTCTACAGTTCCCTTTTGGATTCAGTAGCCTGTGGAAACTGAAATTACTGCTGTTTTTGACAGTTCTGCATCAGCAGCAAATCTTAGCCACAGAGGTTGCTACTTGGCCTGAAGTTGCATTTTGGTGAAAGTGTCTATTGGACATATTTATCTGTATTGAACTGACATATGATGACATATGACATATGGTTCCCAACCAGTTAAAAATAAACAGGTTGAGAATGAATGGTTGGCATTTTCATGTGAGCATATTTTATATGATTACCAATTTTGTCAGGAAGTGGGCAACTTGGTGGGCATGGTAGCACCCTCTACTGACAGAATAGCCATATTTGTCTAATTTACCAGAACTAATGAACTATCTGAGCATGGTTTAAGTTTTACACAGCACGGAACAGGTTTAGCTATTTTTCCATAGGTTTTCCCATATCTAAAAGTGATCAAAATACATACAGAGTTAGTTGAATTGCTGTAAAAGTGAGTCTGTTAAACCAACCTGTGTCTGCTTCTTTCATGTACAGTATGAGCCAAAGCACTGATCTTTGTTGACGGACAAGACTAAACACTGTAACACCCATTTCACCCTAGTTGGTTTTCACAGTCAAAGTGGCTGTACTTTTTCAGATAAAAATGTTTTTTCACTGTCAAGTTCAAGGCACAAAAGAAGAGCTTCAGGTTCTTGAAGATCTGGATTTTGCAACTTGCATAAGGCAACCACCAACAAATGTACCACAATAAAATGCCAGACATATAATTTGAATAAATTAAATTGCTGTCATCTTTTACTCACAAAAATGCATTGCCTTTTTCAACAAGCTGTGAAAGATGCTCTGACTCTTGAACTGCTCAAAAGAAATTCCTTGAATTTGAAGGATTTCACATAGCTGTCAAGATGATAACTAGAAATGGAGCAGATGTGAGATTTGACCTTGCCACATTCATGTCATCTCATGAATGGTTTCAGTGAACAGACAACTACATATCCAACAGCATTCAGAACTAGAGGGCACTCAGAGAGTGCATACCTCCACCAAGGCTGTTTATTCATCCAGCACCCATTTGTAATATAGAGGAATTCTCTTAAAATTTCTAACGCAGGGAAATAAAAACCTATTTATTGTTTTTGGGATATTGAGTTTATCTTCAATAGATCATGAGTTATCAAGAAAAAATCTGATTTTACATGATGGTGCAGGATATAACTTTTTATCTTTTACAGATACACAAATCGGATTCAAGCATACTGAATCTACATGACCACAGATACACTTTGGCTCCATAAATATCGTCACTATTAAAATATGTATTTTTATCTCACAGATCATGATCCAGATCCAGATAAAAATGTCTCAAATGGTAGTGTGTCATGAGCTGTCGATGCCTGGATATTTTCATAATGATTAGCCTGTTATTATTCATGATGGTAGCAAAAATGTCAGAAACTTCCCTATCTTGCAGTGCTAAAGGAAAAATGACTGTATCCTGACCTGGATCATAACCACAATATTACAGGTTCATCCATATTCCAAGGGCCACCTCTGGTAAAAAATTTCATCTAAATCTGTCCAGTAGTTTTTGTGTAATCCTGCTAACAAACAAACAAACAAACCAGAAAGCACTCAGAGGGCACAGACCTCTACCAAGCCAGCTCAGTTTCTCTGGAGTGAAAATCTACCATTATCATTTGAACCTATAGTCATTTCCCCCATAATGTAATTGCACCTAAAAGTAATATTCTTAAATTTATGTCACCCTCATTATTGGATTCTATGGTCATGAGAACCTACCATTAGCATTTGGAGTAAGATAAAACAAGACACCAGTGAAAAAATGAAGTTGTAAGACATATATGAACAGATTAAATACAGCAAGACTGCAGTGGATTATTTACAGAAATACAAGGAATTAAAGTTTAGAGGCAAAGTTGCCTTTACAGACATGTATGAGTGTGGAGATGCATTGTTGGTCACTGTGTGACTTGTACAGTCTGATGGCTGTGGGAAGGAATGACCTGCAGTAGTGCTCCTTCCTGCACTGTGGATGTAACAGTCTGTAGCTTAATTAGCTGCGCAGGTCGTCCACAGTGTGGTGCAGTGGGTGGGAGGTGTTGTCCATGATGGATGTCAGTTTGGCTAACATCCTTCTATCTGCCACCTCCTCGATGGAGTCCAGTGGGCAGCCCAGGACAGAGCTGGCTCTCTGAACCAGTTTATTAAGTCTCTTCCTGCCTTGGTCTGTACTGCTCGTTACCCTCTAACACACAGCCCACTACTGCGGTGTCATCAGAGAACATCTGTTGATTTCAATGGTTGGTGTTGCATCTAAAGTTCAAGGTGTAGACAGTGAAGAGGAAAGGTAAGAACACTGTCCCCTGGGGGGTCCCTGTGCTGCAAACAACCAGTTAAGTAGTACTAGTTCAAAAGTTATTCACAAATAATATTCCTGTAATGGCAGTTTTCTTCTGGATGAAGCTCCATAAATGTTGAAGATATGTCAAATCCATGGGCACATTAGTGAATCAGCAGACTTTCCACTACAATTTGCACATTTGCTCTTTTTGCTACCTTACAGTAGCTATTTTTCCTCAACCCCTGTGAGTGTAAGCATTCTGGATCACTATATCTGGACTATTGCCCATACCTGGATCAAACTGTGGCTTGATAGAATCTATTATGGTGTTATGATTTTTTGTGTGTGTTATTTGTGGCATTACAAGGACAAATTTTGATGGACAATGGTAAAAAAAAAATCCTCTAAAAATCTTTTGGATCCAGTTAGATCACTCCCAGAATTAAATTGATTGATTTTCTGCCATTTCTGACCTATGCTGAAAATTTCATCCAAATCCATCAAAAACTTTTCAAGCAATGTGGTAAAGAAGCAAACAAACAAACAAATAAACAAACAACAAAACCATAACCCCCATCATGGAGGTAACAAACAAAACATGAAAACAAGAAGCAATGAAATATTAGAAAATATGAACTTTTTGTTTGTTTTTTTGTAGCTTACAGTACAGTATATAGTAGATTAAAGAAACTTACTATAGCAATCATATTATTTTGTTGCATTATGCAGAGATCTTAATTCCAGAAAGGAGACACTCTTCTTTATGTGTCCTCTTTTGCCTTAAAAATGCTTTGTTTTAATGGCATATGGCTGTTTGGTAGGTGTCCAGGAAAAACTGAAAAAAAAAATCTACTCTGTGGCAATCATGCCAGATTTGCTCACATTCAAGGCATGCCTGTTTGCAAGCATACAAGATTTTGTACCGTCAAAACTCAAAACTGTTCCCGTCACATTTTAGTGCCATTGACTGCAAATTGCTGCCATTGTGCTCAACAAGAATGGGTGTGCACACAATCATACCGAGTACTTTGTGAGGAACTAAAAGTTATGCAGCCTTCATGCAGTCAACATGCTTTTACAAATGACTTCTGTGCAAAAAAGTATAAAAATGCATGTTAAAACTACTGAGTAGAAGTACTGAGGTGTGACATTTACTGGCGGTGACTTCTTTTTATGGCATTCTAGTGTTTAGTTTTTATAGGCAGTTGCTGTGTGGGCAGGTGATTAAAAGAAAAACACTGTGCCATGTGTGGGGTGTTTAGCCAGATGCACTGCTCAAATTCATGTGACATACATTGTATCTTGTGAAGTATTTTTCTGATGCTCACTGAATGTGTTTTTATTTTCTTCTGTTTGTCCTTTTAATTCCTTTTGCGTAAAGAGAATTCTACCACATTTATTTCATGCTCTTTTATCTACTTTTATTGCACTGATGTTTTTTGCACTGACTTTATTTAAGCACTTTAGAGCTGCACTAAGGAAGAGTTTTATGTCAAAGTATTTTAAAGTTCACTGCCTCACATGTAAGTGGTGATAAGTTAAAGGCAAAGTATGTACAATGTCCCTGTCTTGTGTTTGCGAACATCGCTGTTCAAACTGTGCAGCCAAATCCACCACCACAAACTGACAGAGGGACAGAAGTAATAACAAAGTTACATATTTTGCTTTTAAGTTACAGTATCTGGACTGTAATGACAAATAATGTTAAAAGGGAACAGACTGTGTCTTGGTGACATGTGAAGACCTGGTGAACCATGAGCTGCAGGGGCCACAGTGTATTTACTCAGACAATATGCATGCTGTGTGAAAAGATGCAAAGCTAGTGAATGCATATGCAGCACAGCACAATTTATAAATACTTGGTCCACCACAAAGCAGCAGAAGTCTGGGTCATTTGAGAGAGCAGAATGTTGAACCATGCACAGGACACTAGAGGCGATGTGATCCTTTGAAGCTGTGGACTTTGTAACATCAGTGCTGGACCACTGATTTGATCAGACTGGAATGAAAGTTGGCACCCCAAGAGAGGAAACTATAAATGATCCCCTTTTGACTTGGATGTCACTGCTGCTCAGTCAGGTTGACACACCTCACCTGCACATGCAGCTCACACTGGCTGATCTTGTTACAAAGAAAAGGCTCAGCACAGCCCCACACACACACACACCCACCCACACACACACACACACACATACGGTGGATTTTTTTGGGAGCACTGCATCCACAAACTCCAGAACTGCTGAGAGGTATAAAAGTTTATGTAACTTTGTGTCTGCCTGCCTGTCTGTTGCCTCCTCTGAGAGGTCATTCTCCACACTTCAGTGGTTAATGAGTGCCATGACACAAAGGACTAAGACACATGGCTTTTGCTGCACATCCATCTGGATATTTTGGACAGGCTGGAATCACGCCTTTGATTCAAATCTTTGTGCAACAACACACAGTGCAGGGCCACCTTCGGCACATTTATTTGAAAGTAACCTAGAGGCTGTTCAGTCACCCACAATCACAAGGTATAAACTGGAAATGGCAGCGACCAAATAGTACAATTTTGAGTCATTTTTCAAGGAAATTTTCTCACAAACGGTAGGAGCACGACCAGAGTCTCAGAGCCAGCAAAGGCTACATTAGCATCTACGATACTGCTACAGTATGTTGACAGGTAAGTTGCTGGGGCTAGTATGCCCTGTGGTCAGAGGTGGATAGAGTAAACAGAAACCATACTCAAGTAAAAGTACTGTTACTTTTTAATGATAGTGACTCAAGTAGAAGTAGAAGTACTCATAAGTACTGGAGTAAAAGTAGAAGAGTACTGTATCTCTTAGAAAACCTAACTTCATAACTTGGAATTTATTACAGCATTATACACTGTGTTGAGCTATTTTGGTCATTTTGTTGCTGATTTTTACTGATTTTTGTTCAATTTTGTTGCTTATTTTGTTCATTTTTGTTCATTTACTTGATTGTTTTGATATTTTTTGTTCATTTTGTTGCTAATTTAATTTTTTGTTCACTTAATTTAATTTGTGGTTATGTTAATTTTATAATTTAACTGACTATTTTGTTCAGTTTTCTTGATAATTTTTCAGTTTTGTTCATTTTTTGTTCATTTTGTTGCTTATTTTGTTCATTTTGTGGAATATGTTCATAAATTTGTGCTCATTTTGTTACTTAGCTTATTCATTTGGATAATTTACTTGATTATTTTCATTTTTTTGTAATTTTTGTAACCTTTTTGCAACATTTTTACTCTTTGTAACTACAGTGTAAGTACTGTACATTTTTTTTAAATCACAAATGTATCTGAGTGAGAGTAAAAAGTATTCTGGAGAACAATACTCTTACAAGTATTTAAAAAAAAACAAGGAGTAAACATACCTCAGTACTACCCACATCTATCCCAACAACAGCAATCCTGTCTCAAGAGTTGACAGGATGGAAATGCAATAGTGGTCAATAACCACAGCACTAAAAATACTATTAATGTATCAAATGTCTCACGAGAGGGAGAGAAAAATTCCCTTTTTTTAGATAACTGGATTTCTGCCCAAACCTAAATCACCAAAACCATCCTGACATCCTGGGATAATGTACCAGTGAGCCTACAATGATTAAATCAATGGCACAGACAGGAAGAGGGTCAACAGCAGGTCATTTGCAAATAAAGCAACAAATACTGAAACTGATGCAAGTCTGAATATTAGTGTATACAGATAGCTCAGCGATCTGTGTGGAATTTTGAACTGAAATTTAAAATTCACATTCTAGGGACCTGTGAGAATTATGTGACGATATTAAAAGCTGACACAATATGTCTATTTTGAGAAACTACTTAGGAAGATAGTGGTCGAGGGTCTGCAACCTTTACAGTCTAAAGAGCCATTTTTGGACAGAAATGAAAAAATATATCTAGAGCTGCAAAAAACATTCAAACCCTTTACATACTGCATGGAATCATGAAATATTCTTTTTCTCTGATAACATGCAGCATAAACACCAGTTTGTCATTATTTGATTCTTTTCTTGCTTATTTTGTTTATTCCTTTATCAGTCATTATTCATTTATTAATCTTTTATTAATTTGTTAATTTTGTTGACTTGTTTTCAATTTTTGTTCATTTCCTTGATTAGTTTGCTCAATTTTGTTATTTTTTCCTAAGTATTTTACATTTTGAATATCAGTTGGCAATTTTTGTTCATTTTTTACTTTATTCATTATTGTGAATTTATTTTTGATTTCCTCATTAAAAAAAAAAATTTTGGATTGTTTTGCCAATTATTTTAGTCCTTTTTTCTTGTTTGTCATCTGGACTATTTTGTTATCCATTTTCTTGAAATTTTTGTTTGTTTGTTTCTTGTCCATTCTCATTCAGTTGATTTTTTATTTTAGTAATTTTTGTGAATTTCTTTCCTAATTTTCCTGACTGTTTTATTCAGGTTTGTCTTAATCTTGTAAGATTTCTAATTATATTTAATAATTTTGCTTATTTTTTTATTATTTTATACATGATACTTTTTAATATTGTTCATTTTCTTGATTATTTGGTAGATAATTCTTAAATCTTTCTTATGTGGTTCATTTTCTCCTCCTTTTGATTTTGTGCTTTTCTGCTCATTTTGATTCATTACTGAATACAAATTTAGCTGAGTTGAATTGAACTGAATTATTGTGTGATACTTGTATCAATGGACAAAATCAGAGACGCCATCAGGGTTGAAGAGCTGCACCTGTTCCTGGAGACTCCCAATACTGATGAAAGAGGCCTGTTATTCACAGCTGAGTTCTTACACTGGAGCAGATATTTATTTCACTCATACACAGATCACACCACTGTTTATCCTGCAGTTTATTCTGCAACTTGGTACAGGTATGTCTGTGTATATCACATTCATGCAGAGCAGGGGTCTGAAACCTTCACAATACAAAGAGCCTTTTTTGGATAGAAAGGAAAAAATGCATCTAGAGCCACATAAATGTCTGAATCCTTTATGAACCACATGACATATGACGTACGCTTTAGTTTGAAATAAACTACTGTAAAAACCACTGTAACAGTTATTCTGATGAGTTTTTGTGTATCTTTCATCATTTTGCTAGTTTCTTTTTGTTTCCATTTTGCAGATTATTTTTTACATTTTTTTAATTTGATCAAACTTTTTTACTTCATTGTTATTTTGCTTATTTTTCCTCCATTTATATGTTTGTTCTTATTTACTTGACTATTCTGTATTGTCTTGTTTATATTTGTTCATATTGTTGATTATTTTGTTCATTTATTTTCATTTTTTATTCAGTTCATTTACTATGTTAGCCATTTTTGTACATTTTTGTCAGTTTTACAAGTCATTTTGTTCATTTTTCCAAGTTATTATGATCAGTTTTGCCTTAAACTTGTTCATTTAGTTAATGTCGTTTTTATTCATTGAAAATTATTTGTAGTTTTGCTTATTTTAATGTTTATTTTATTATCATTTTGTTCATTTCATTTATTGTATTGTTTTATCTAGTTTATTTTCTTGTCATTATTTGCTTATTTTATAGAGTGTTTTCTTTTGTTTTTCTTCCTTATTTGGTTCATCTTTAATTATTTTTGTTGATCTACTGTTTATTTTGTTCAGTTTGATTTAACGTACTGAGTTACTTCCATTTCAGAGCCACTGGAGCGTGGTCAAAGAGCCACATGTGATCCCAAAGCCACAGGTTGCAGACCTCTGACACAGAGTGATAATAATCTGAAACCTTTAATACGATTTTGTTTCCCCAGCTTTAACAGAGTCACTGACAATTAAATGGTCACAATCCTGTGATCATGTGTGAAAACAGTACACATATTTGGGAATCTTTTAAATAAATTCCCTGTATCCTTATGTCATGAAATCTCAGGTAACACAGTTCAGCTTCACATTGCACATATTTTCAACCACTCAACATGCAGAATAATGATATAGTTCTGTTTCCCTTCTGCTTATTAGAAACACCGTGCTAAAGAGAAGTTGGTAAAGACTTGATAACATAAGTGCAGACCTAGATGTCATATCACTCATCAACAGTTTAGGGAATGAATTAAACATTAAGATGCTAAACTTGTCTGTTTACTCCTCAACAGATAACTACTAGGACTGGGGTTGACAATCTACGCACTTTTAATCCTACTCACACACAAATAAGCTCCCAAACAGACACATACAAACTGCTGTCATAAATACTGTACTGAAGGTTCACCTTTTTAGGAATAAATAAGATGATATAAACAACCTGTGTTTACTACTTTACCTTGAATATGTAAATGTGAGATTTGTAAAGGTGTATTTATAACTGTAGCCCCAAGTATCCTCATTTGACTCAAAATGTCAAATATTAAAGCTGAAGGTAGGGAAACCGGTGCAAGATTCATACGACCTGGTTTTAACTTCTGACCTAAAAGGTGATAAATAGCAGCTATTTAACGTATTTAAAAGCCACTCAGAGCTGCTTTTGTGAAGCTGAGGAGAGTTAATTGCCCAAGTAAATTTGAGTTCATATGATAAATTCAGTTCAGATTTCCATACTTTACAACATAGAAACTTACAAATTCATAACATCTAATTCACCACTATAAGATTAGGTTTCTTATTACAATTATTTACTGTATCTGAAGTGTGAGTACTCTGTATGTATCGGTGATTAGTGATAATGAGGTTTATTTGCTTTTAACTGTTGAAGGCATATTGTTAGTCTGTACTGTCATCACTGCATGCAGGTTTGTTTCCAAATGCATAGCATAGCAAATATTAACCAAATTTTCCCAGAAAATGCAAAGTAATGTCTTTTTCCATCAACTGCTGCTACCTGAATATTAATACCACTTTCAGACCATCAGCCAGGATTGGGCCATGATTAGCTCAACCCTTCTTTTGTCAATTGATACCAAACAGTCCCTGGGTCATGGCAATTCAGAAAAGACCTGGCAGAGATGCGTAGTAATGAACTGAGGGGATAAAAGCGGGTGGGCAAACATCATGTCATCTTCAGGGGCAGACAACAACATGTTACGTCATGCACATTTTTTTCCGGTGGAGCTGGAGGAGAAATGCACAGGACTGGTGAGCACCGTGTGACATAGTTTGTAGTACAGCCAGTCCAGTCGTCCATCACCTCTCTTGTTTTTGTTGTGGTCGTAGATATTTGTGTACTGTTTTTGCCAGAGGTGGGTAGCTTTCAATTGCATTTACTCCATTACATGTACTTGAGTGATATTTTCCTAAAAATGCACTTATTGCAGAATATGCAATAAGTGAAATGCAGAATATTTTTTACTCTTACTCAGCGACAGTTATGGTGAAAAAAATGTACCTCTGTTCAGTTATATTTGGCCACAGTAAAGTAAACATTAGAGTGAAGTAGTGCAAAGTAAATTAATTTAAAAAAGGGAACAAAATCAACTTTATTTATAAAGCACTTTAAAACAACCATAGCTGAAACAAAGTGCTGTACAACAGGGACAAATATGATC
>JAQQAE010003496.1:0-20129 GCA_029823295.1 Pseudamia nigra | reverse complement strand
ATTTTACTTTTTTTTTCTTCCCATGATGACAGGTGAGGCACGGCCTCACCTGCCTCCCCTGACTGCACGTCACTGCTACACACATAGGGTTCAGGTCTGCTTTGTTACTAAGAAATATCTAGAGAGAAATAATATACAAACTGGGTGCATGCACATCCTCATCTACAAATTACTAGCTACAAGCTACAAAGCCAGGAAAAATATTCTTCCTTGGAAATATGCTCCTGTTGTTATGATTAATAAGGTTGTTTGTTTGAGGGTATTACCCTGCTGTGCAACTAAAATGAGCTTTTAAGGCATAAGAATAACAGTGACTTGCAAATATACAGGTGCAACACATGAGCTAACATCCACAACAGAATATTTTTTCATCCTGGAACAACATACTATCCCATGGTTCCAAGAAAATTTGCTGAAAGGCAGTGCAGACCCTGATGTCAGTGAAGCTGAGGATTGAGGTAAATGTGACCTGCCAAAAAGCTGTCAAAACACTGTGCTTTACAGTAATGGCCTCTCTTGACAGAGAAAAAGCATTAAGTATTAAGCAAGAGTTATTGCGATAATGCACTGTACATTTGATTTATGTGGTGTTAAAAGAAAGAAGACAAAAGCAAAGTGGATATCTGATTATTTGGAAGCAAAAACAACCCCCTGTTATTCATATGATGTACTGAAGGATTGTTGAATAATCTGTCATTTTAGTCATAAAGAAGTAAAATACCAAGAAAGCTATAATCTCAGTTTTAGGACAATTAACACCTAGAGATTATCTATATGTCTGCATTTTACATTTTCTTTGTGTGTTAAAAACTCCCTTCAGGAATGAAAGCTGTTTCTTCCGTTAATAATTACACATACCACGGTGACACTGGAAATGGAAGTTCTTGACATATAAATTACTCTCTTGTCTGAGAGTGCTAATGGCTGATGGCGACCAGTCAGAAGCAGATTCTTTGGTGCCCATCCTCTACATTCCTACAGTTGTTTGGCACAAGACCTTTAACTTTTCTCTCCTCACTCTCACCCAGATGGCTTGGGGAGATGACATTCATGAGGATGAGTTAATGACATCTCACCTGAAAGAGTGAATGTCAAAACAGGGCTGTGGGGGGTTGGTATGTGTATTTCTGTGGAGGTGCTGGCACTCATTTGTGTTTGTGCAAAAGAAAGTCATGTGTTAATGCCCGTAGGAATGTGTTTATGTGCAGTTAGCTTACATTACACGCTGCTCTGTAGTTTGTGTGTTGATAATAATTTGTTTATGTCTTACATGCCCTTGGCTGCCATTTTCTGTTTCTGTGGCCCTACGTGACTCTCAGTCTAGTAACACACGGTCCCTTTTATGTCCTGATGAGACAGTTCGAAGAATCTGAGCTCAGACACCAGTGATGTTCTCTGTTACTTTCTCAGTGAGGTGACAGAGGTTAACCTGTGCATGAGCCAAAGAACCTGCTAGAAACTATCTGGCAGACGGACAAGGTCATCATTTTGCAAGGATCAAGTGGATGTAAACTGGCACTTAATGGGGTTATGTTTTGTACCAGATGCTTCAAACTAAAGTTGACATCTGTTGTACAGTGTTTAAATATTTTGAACATGACATATACACAACTGCCTTCTCACCCACCTGTAATGTCAAAACTAGTTTTCTTAAGATGGACAAACAAACTTGCCTGCACATCAAAGAAAATACCTAAACCTTAACTTTCATCCCCCAATTTGATCTCTACTCTGCTTCTGTACTTATACATGCATGCATTTGGCTTCAGGTTAGATACGTGAAAATAGCTTCTGTAGAATGTCATTCAATTTCTTGTCTGATATCTGGAGTCTTTTAAAATTGCTTAAATCATGAAAAAAGTGCCTTCTATGAGAAGTAGCCACATATCATCACTGAAGTACAGCATGGTCCACATTTTCTACCTGTTCTGTCTGTGAGTGCAGCTCAGCTGTCACGACTGTGATTTAGCCTTCATGGTCTGTTTCCTATGCCCTGCAATGCAAGCCATGGGGAGTGTGCTTCCACTGTTCCAGTTCAGCAAATAAGCAGTTTAAAGCTCTGACAGTTCATGAAATGAAGACTATAGAGTGAGCGGACTCTGATGTGCTGTGCAAACTGGGTGCTGTATTAGAAGTGCATTACAGGCAGTGATGTGTAGAGTAAACAGGAACAGTACTCAAGTAAAAGTATAATTACTTCATAATTATGGTGACTCAAGTAGAAGCAGAAGTACCGGTACTCTTAAATGTAAGTTAAAGTTAGAGTGTCTCATAAAAAATTAGTAGTGAGTAACTTCAGAACTACTTTATTCATTTTGTGGATTTTTGTTCTGTTTTGTTGGTTGCTTTTCTCATTTTTTAACTTAGCTGATTATTTATTTTATGTTATTGTTAATATTTTTTAAGAGCGTTGTTGCTCAGCTTGGTCACTTTTAATCATTTCCTTGCATATTTGTTTTTGTTCAGTTTTTATTGCTTATTTTGTTGATTTTTGTTAACTTGCTTGATAATTGTGATGATTTTTGCTCATTTTGCTTCGTATTTTGTTGTTAATGTTCATCAATTTGCTTAATTATTTTCTTTCATTTTTTTTTATCCATTTTCATTGATTGTTTTGTACTTTTTGGTGATTTTCTTTACTCCTACACATCAAAACAGATCAAAATGTTTACTGAGTAGAAGTACATTTTCTCACCATAAATGTAACTGAGTAAGAATAAAAAGTGTTCTGCAGAACAACTACAGTGGTATCTCGGACAACAAACTCTTCTGACAACGAAAAATTCAGATACTGAAAAAAAACTGCAAAAAATTTCACTCGGACAACGAGGTTTTAGTCGGAGAATAGTCACTTCCGGGTCTTGACAAAGC
Organism: Pseudamia nigra; assembly: GCA_029823295.1. NCBI lineage: Eukaryota > Metazoa > Chordata > Actinopteri > Kurtiformes > Apogonidae > Pseudamia > Pseudamia nigra. Next base: position 17,258 of record JAQQAE010003496.1, on the reverse strand, counting down.
TAACAGCTGCTAGCAAGCTAACACAGGCTAACGGCTAATAGCGTCAGCCTGTAGTCACTTCCGGGTCTCGGACGTGAAAGACCCGGAAGCTAACAGAGGCTAACAGAGGCTAGCCGCTAACAGCCACTAGCTTGTGTTATGGAGAACTGCTGCTTTGGATCAAAGAGAAGGAAATCGCTGGTGATACTGTTATTTACAGTTATGGAGATGTGCAGTGTCCACGGACACACTACCAAGGTCATAAGCCAAGGTTTCAGATTCAGATTCCGTTTCAGATAATTAATATAACTTCCTTTTAAAATAATAATAATAATGAATAAATGTGCACGTAGGGGTGTGTAATACATACTTTACATGGGAGTTTGTCGTGGGTCCAGAACGGATTAATTGGTTTTACATGTACTCCTATGGAAAAAGTCCATTTGGATAACGAATCATTCAGATACCGAACGTGACGCCAGCACGGATTAAATTTGTTATCCGAGATATTACTGTACATTTTATGAGAAAACTACTCAAGTGGATGTAAAGGAGTACTACTCATGTCCAATTAGGTGTTTTCATTCTCTTTTTGTATTATAAAAACCAAAAACATCTGCTCACTCATGTACAGTACTGTGCAAAAGATTTAGGCACCTTGGTTTTGTGGTTTTAGCAGATTATAATGGCCATAAACATTAATTTCTTGATTACAATAGAACCAAAATACACAGAAACAAACATTTTAGTTTGAAGTGTCAAATAATATATGTTGCATCCCTTTGCACTAAAATGTTTTCATCTGGTTGGGAGAGAAAATATGAGATGTAGTGACTTAAACCAGCTTCCTTTCAGCACATTTCTGTATTGTTGGTTTTACTTCTTGCCACAGGAATGGACACTAAATATGTATTTTTACCCATTGCAGCCATTTAGTCCTGACTTCTATGTTTTTATACGGTCCACATATTTTTTGGTATTTTTATTTACATTCCAATAAAAACAATAAAACAAAGGTGTATGTTTGCAAGTTCTACCCCTAGAGTGATTTTAACATAAAATGTACTGTATTCATTTTTGCATGTGTATGGTCATTATTAACTTGGTAACAAGACATGACAACAAACCCAAGGTGTCTAAAACTTCTGCACAGTACTATAAATGCAATTAATGCATACAATATCTTGTTACAGCTATTGTGTGTGAATATGAAAGTCTCTGCCAGAACTGACAGTGATGCATTATGGGAATTGCAGCAAATACATTCCCCAACCAGAAATAGCCAAATAAACCCTTTCATCTGTGAATTCTTTAATTAAGAGGGCCTCCTGCCTCCTACACATTCAATGTACATACTCACACACTTAGTGAAGCATGTTTGATCTGTGGGAGGCCCTGTGAACACGTGATGTAAGCGTTGTCTCTCTCTTATGTCACACAGTGTGAGCACTACTTTTTTCTCATCCACAGCCTCCTCCTGACCAACCACAAGGCCGTCACCTCATTGGTGACTTTACCTCATAGATGATGTCATGGGAGATTCATTCCTCTCACATGCCCTTTATTCCATGAGTTGCTTTTCCACATGTTGCTCCACCCAGTGTCCCAGTCTCCTCCACTTTCTGCACCTTACCTCCCTCTTTCCCACAGCAAAGAGTCTGGCCCTTTGCTCACCTACAGCTTCCACCCTGCCTCTCTCCTTTCATTTCCACTCCGCTCACCTCTCTACTCAAGCTGTTCCTCTCCCTGTCAAACCAAGGTATGTGAGGTTATCTCTTCAGTAACCACCTCCCCCTTTCACTCCCCCCCTTTCGTGCTTCATTGAGTTGATCAGACCATCTTTCATGCATTCTTTCCTCCCCCACTTCATGCTGTACTGCTTTTGTGAGGAAATTCCTTATATGCACAACAATAATTATGAAAGGTATTATTAGAGCAAATACATTTATACTGACAAATACAACAATGTACTGTATGGTTTAGATCTAATTGTGTTGATTTTTTTCCATGCATGTCTTAATCCTTTTATGCATGGTGTTAACACTGGTCAGGAATGAGGTGGCATTAAATTTATAGTAATAAAAAAATGAAGGCAAAGAGTGAAGCAAAACACAATAAGACTGTTTGTTTTGACTTAAAATTAACATTAACAGGAAAAAAAGCAACACGAGAGGCATATCTTAGAAAATAGTAAGCAAATGAGTGAAAGTGAACAAAGTCAGAAAAAAAACAGAACAAAGCAATCAAAAAATGAAGAAAAGGTGAGAAAATCAGAAGTACGTAAAATGAACAAACCAGTTAAGAAAATGAACAAAGTTTGATGTCAAGAGAAGAAAAATGAAAAATGAATGAAAATAAACCAGTCAAGAAAATGCTTCAGAAAACAAACACACACAAAAACAACATAACCCAAAACTTTCACATTGTGTGGCTGAGTCATAATTTTTCTACCTCAAAATAAGTGACATTACTTATAATTGTTTGGACATTACTTATAATTGTTTGGAAGTACCACAAGGCTGAAAACATCATACTGCATTAGATAGCAGATAGGGAACATGAAATTTAATACAAACTCATCACATTTTAGAGGTATAACTTTCTCATTAATGTCAAAAAGCTGCCAAAATTGATGTTACCTTTAACCTACCTTCATCACTAATGTGGAAACTTCCTCACCACTAAATCATAAAATCACCTTTCTCTCTCCTGCTCAAGAAGGTTGGTGAAGTCATCACTTTTGTTCATGTAATCAGCATGTTTGCGTTTTTCTGTGTCCAGCTCATGGACGGTGCGACGGTGGCACTTTTCAGCAAGCAGCAGCTGGCCGAGCATCCTCCTGTAGGTTTCCTTGTGCTTCTCCTGGAGATGCTCTAACTATAATAAAGACAATACGAAAATTTCAAGCTGTGATGTGTGAATTGCATTTTATTGTATTTGAACTAAATGGCAAAACTGTAAATCATTCACAGAAATATATCACTGCATTCCTGTCTTTATAGGTGGTTATCATTACTCAAGAGTGCATTGAATCTCTCTTCATGACAAAAAATGTAATTCTAACAGAGTTGACAGCAGAAACGTGAGTGATTCCTGCCCACTGACCTCAGCCATAGGCGTTTGGTAGACGTGGTCGTGCACTTCAGTGCCTGTGATGAAGCTGTCCCTGTGCAGGGCCTGGAGGGCTGAGCCAGGGACTGCAGAGCCATAGCGTGATTCAAGGGCCTCTGGGAAAGTCTGTTTGGACTTCAACATGCAGATAACATCCTCTCTGGCCTGAAATCACAGGAACATTTAAAGTGACGTTCAAAAGAAGAAACTGGAAACTTGCTTTGTTTCCGACATGAAAATGTATCTAATAATTATGTGGTGATGTTCAAGTGTTTTTAATGCAACCTCTCCTTTTATAGTGCTAAAGCCCTATAGCAGTGGTTACAAACTTTTTTGGCTCAAGAAGTTAAATTCAGCATTTGTTCAGGACCCAAACTTAGACAACTTTGTTATAAACTGTCATATCTTTTTCATTCTTTACTGAAGATGAATCCACACGTAACATTTTATGTATTTTATGCCTTATACATTATGACACACATTCTGAAGATACTCAATGCTTACTTTACTGTTACTCAAGTATGTGTATGAGAACTGTTTCTGTGGTCCCTTGTTAAAAACAAAGGGCTTGTTTTCGTTGGCAATATGACATGACATTTCCAACCACAAGGTGGCGCTATTGTGCCAAAAATTCTACTCTCCCGTAACTTGACTCAGTGCTCATACTTGTATTTATGCACAGTGAGAGCAGTAACAAAACCCACGTTACAGCAAAGACATGACTTTCTTCAAGGAGTTTGTATTAGAATATTCCTGCTGAGTGTAAGATCCCTCACCTGGACTTCTCCCTCCATGATTCCCAGTAGTTTGAGCAGATCCTCTTTGGACAGATCCATCACGTCCCCTCTTTTTTCTCCAGCTTTGGTGGAATCCAAGATTAGCTTCTCTTTGTCAGAAATCACCTCAACCTCCACCTTGTCCTCACCTTTTGTTTGCTGAACTTTGGCCTTCAGGCTCTTCATGGATAGAGCCATGTCCTGTTCTTGCTTGATGTCAGGGTTGCTCTGTGGAACCCCAAGCACAGCAGGGACCGGGCTGTCCACCCCGCTACTTTTGGATCTCATATTCTACCTAGACCAGGAAAAAAAACAGTTTCTTTTGAAGGTCTTTTGAAGGTTTCATATTGAGAAATTGCATTGTGATAGCATTTTGAGGTTTAGACACATAAATACTGAATAAATGCCAAAGAAAAGCTGTGGAAATATGATCTCACTCAGCGCTGTCAGTCCAGAGAAATCCACATATTAAGATGGGCATCAGTGACAAAAAGTAATTTTGAATATTTGAAACTTGTGACAATCCTTCAAAAGAATGAAAGCTTGTCATAATCGAAGATGATTATGATAGATACTTGTTTTTCTCCAGAGGTGAGTTATACTCAAGTGCCCTTTTACATGTTTACTTGTACTTGAGTAAGTAGTACTTTTGCAGAGTGGTTTGACTCTTACTCTGTTACATTTACGAAGAAAAATGTCCTTCTACTAGGAATAAAAAAGGTTAACATTTGTTAAAAATAAAAAATTAATTATTTTTAAAAATAAACTAAATAAGAAAAGTATCTAATTAATGAACTAAGCAAAAAATTAAAAATATAATCACAAAAATGAATAAAAATGAGCAAAAGTATAAAATCAACAAAATGAGTAAAATGAAGAAAATAATCAAGTAAATGAATACAAAAAATAACAATATAAGAAATAAATTTAAAAAGTAAGAAAAATACAAGCAAAAATATTCACGGGAGATAACACAAATGAACAAAATAAGCAACAAAAGCGACACGGTGGTGCAGTGGGTAGCACTCGTGCCTCATAGCTAGAAGGTCCTGGGTTCAATCCCGAAACCGGGTGGTGGGGCCTTTCTTTGTGGAGTTTGCATGTTCTTCCCATGTCTGCGTGGGTACTCTGGCTTCCTCCCACAACTAAAAACATGTACTAGGTCAATTGTATGCCATAGTTGTGAATGCAAATGATCGTCTGTATAGTCATGAGGTCTAAAAGCCTCAAATTGTGACGCGCCTAGAGATACTCAGTGATTTTGATTGGCGCTATACGAATAGAATAAAGCTGAAAACAAAATCCAAGAAAATGAGTAAAAGTGAAGAAATCGACCAACAACTAATCAAGTAAATTAAAAATGAAAATAATAACCTGAACAAATAGCAGCAAAATAAGCAACAAATAAATCAAAAATGATCAAGGAAATTAACAAAACTGAATGTTTGTTTGAACACAATATATTATGTTGTGATGAAGTTACTACTTAAGTACTTAAGTTTCTTATGATATACTCACTTACTTTTAAAAGTACTGATGTTTATGAGTACTCCTACCTCTGCTTGGGTCACAATAATTAGAAAGTAACAATACTTTTGCCTAAGTACTGTTTCTGTTTACGCCACACCTGTTGCCTACGCAGATATGCAGAGCCTCTCTGACATCAAAAGTGAGAATCAATCTTACTCAACCTAAAGTACTAGTTACCGGTAATTAGTCCTACCCAGAAGCAGGTAGTACTCAAGTACATTTACTCCTTTACATGTACTCAAGTAGTTTTTCCCATAAAATCCACTTCTGGGAGTCAGTGTTTTGCAGAATATTTTTTTACCCTTATTGAGTTACATTTGTGATGACAAAATGGACCTCCATTCAGTTATATTTTGCTCCACCTGAATGAGTAGGAGTAACAAAAAAACAGAATTTTAAAACAAAACTGAACAAATTAATCAAGGAAGTGATCTAAATAAATAAATTACACAGCAAAATGAGCAAAAAAGCAACAAAATGCTTAAAAATTAAACAAAATCATCAAGAAAATTAACAAAATTGAACAAAGAAGTAAATGGTGAAACTAACACAAATGAAGAAAAATAAACAAAAAAATGGTAAAATAGCCAAGTAAATGAATGAAAATGAACAATAGAGTCAAGAAACTGAACAAAAAGTCAGCCAAAGAGGCAACAATATGAGCAAACATAATCAAAGATAATCAAAATGGTTAACAAAAATGGGCAAAAAAGCAAAATAAGCAGCAAAATTTGTAAAAAATGAGCATATCAAGCCATGGCAGTAAAAAAATAGTTACAAAATTAACTAAATAACCAACAAAATCACAAAAATGATCAAATTAATAATGGAAGTATACAAAAATAAGCAAAATTCCAGTTTGAAGGCAGTTGTGATAAATTTAATTTCATAAAGTTACTCATTACTTGACTAGCTTTTTTTTGCGATACCTCTTTACTCTTACTCAAGTACTTATGTTTATGAGTACTTTCACTTCTGCTTGAGTCATTAGAATTGTGAAGTAACAATACTTTTACTTGACTACTGTTTGTTTGCTCTACACACCTATGGTCCCATGAAGTCAGACTATGTGACAAAGAGAAAACCTTTTTTTTTTTTAAATCAGCATGTTATAGTCTGTCAACACCTTCACAACGAGGCACATATACACATTATAGACATACTCTTGAGTATTTAGATAAGGAGCCTTTAATGGATTTTTGCTTTTTTTTTTTCCTTTAATGTAATTATCCTTTCATTCACCTCATTCAGAGTGACTTGCCACATGGTTTTCATTGGTGAAAAACTCCCCATTTGCTGCCTGACCCATTTTTTCTGTTTCAAACTCATATTTTTCAGATCCACAGGATTTCAAATGCACGGGGAAGTCATGTCAGCGTCACTAACAAAAAGCTCAAAATGAAGACCAACTCCATATCCTCCTATGCAAACAACTATTGTGTGTGGGTAAGCATGTTGAAACTTGCATTCAGACATCCTGTTCTTGCATGAGAGTTATGTATCGCACACTGAGTTTTGATGATCTAACAGCACATTTGTGGCACTCATGGGTGCTTTAACCTTCTCTGCTGACATTAATAGTCTCAGTCAAATATTTTAACCAGATACTGAAAATAAATCCGGTGATGACAGACTCTAAATTTAATCTTGCTTATGCCTTTACGAGACCTGTTGAGGTATCCTGACGACATGATTGTGTTGATTACTTAAAAACGCTGTGAAAGAGGCTGGAATGAAATAACATACAATGATGATTTAGGGGAGGGGCAAAAGTTTAGTTTAAACATTTGACAATACAATTTTGGGCAGACATCTCTGCATCTTCCTGGAAATTTTTGGGCATACGCTTTATTTTCTGTTCTGAGTTATTAATCGGTTTGTGTCTTCTGCATATGTGTAGGAAGGGAACCAAGTATGAACAAAATTGCAGAGAAAATTAGCAAAACGAGCAACAAAATGAACAAAAAGTAACATTTACTAGAGAATGATACCTTGTATTTTTACTGTACATTTTAATGTTCACGATATTAAATTGAAATAAGAAAAATAATAACAGAATCAATAAAATGAAACAAAAAGGAACAAATATATGGAAAACAAGGAAGGTATGCAGAAAAATAAGTAAAAAATGAACAAAATGACCACACAAAGGGCCAAATTTCTCACCAAAATAATACCCACAACGAAGAAAAATAAGAAAGAAAAGCAACAAATTAAGTAAGTGTGAACAAAATAATAATTTCAGGATACCATAATCCCCTCAATGAGGGAAAATAAGGAAAATAAACAACACAATGAGTAGCAACAAACAAAATAATACATACAAAGGAACACATTTCAGAATAAAATAATCCCTTAAATAAGAAAAAATTAGCAAAATAATCATTTCAGGATGAAATTATCCCTTAAATGAAGAAAAATGAGCAATATAAGCAACAACTTAGGTAGAAATGAACAAAATAATTAATAAAATTGACAAAAACATCAACCAGATAAACCCAAAACACAGAAAAAGGTCACCAAATCTCCAACTTTCTCCATGAAATCTACAGCTTTGTGCTTCTCTCTGTGGAGGTTTGTTGTGCCTTGGGGGTCTTTTCATCCTACAGCTTGTGTGTGTGTTTTCTTACAGCAGCTTTGGGACTCTTTGCGAGGGTACTCTTTGTGATGGATTTCAAAAATGACATCAACATTACATCTTAATTGCAAACAGAAAACACACCCAGCCAACAAAATCCCCTTCTTGCACCCTGATGATGTCATAGCACCCTGACCTCTGAATCATGCACTGAGACACCCAGAACAACACGCAAGAATGTCCAAAAAAATCACTCTTAAGCACATGTACGATGACACAAATTGATGCTGACTGCACCGGTGCCTATTGTATATGATTTATGGTCAAATTAATGCTAATATGCACACACAGAGAGCCAGAGTACATCCACAGAAACACCTCTGAGACCATCCTGAAGCCCTGAAGTGGAACATCAGTAACCGTGTGAATCAGTGTAACCATATTAAAACAACATGTGCACCGTTGAAGTCGAGGGATTAGATGTTCTACAGAGTGGCGAATCAAAGGCTACAAGAAAAAAAATGTTTATCGTCTTCTTTAATAGTTCTGAGTGAAGTTAAGATCACAGTGGATTTTAATGAGGCCTGAAATCCCACCTGCTTCCAGGAAAACACCCAAGAACGTGAGCGGAGTGAGGAGAATATGAGATAGCAGTTCAAACCGAAAAGAAAAAGAGAAAATCTGAACAAAGAAGTAAGAGCCTTCCTTATCTTAGTTCTGGGGGTCAGTGAGTTCAGAGTGGATCAGAGGAGAGCTGCTGCTTCTTAGCTGCAGATTAATTGCACTGGCTTCTTTCCTGTCCAGAACTATTAGTTTCAGCAGTGGATTCACTACCACTGAGTCAAATCACACAGTAGACATCCAGTGCAGCCAGGCCATCATTACAGTAGTTGTATGATAGGTTTACCATCTATATGATCAGTAATAGCAAATATGCAGAGTTAACAGTACTCAAGTACCGGTAAAAGTACTGTTACTTTATAATTCTAATGACTCATTCCAACAGGTATATTGGTTGTTTTAGTTTATTTTCTTGATTATTTTGATAATTTTCTACATTATCTTATACATTATTATTATTATTATTATTATTATTATTATTATTATTATTACAAGTGGCTATTATTATTATTATTATTAATAATAATAATAATAATAATAATAATAATAATAACCACTTGTTGCTTGATTTTATTCACTTTTACTCATTTTGTTTCTTATCTTGTTCATTTCTGTTAACTAAATTGATTATTTTGATCATTTTATTCTTTTTGTAGCTTATTTTATTTGTTCTTTAGTTTCTGTTGCGTATTTTGTTCTATTTTTGTTCATTTAACTGATTAGGTTGATCATTTTTGCCCATTATAGGAATAATTTCTTAATTTTTTTGATAATACTGTTCATTTTTGTTCATTTGCTTTATTATTTTTGTCATTTTTGCTCATCAGTGCTAGTTATTTTTCACATTTTATATTTTTCTTGACCATTTTGATCAGTTTTGTTCATTTTCTTGATTACTTTGCTCATATTTGTCTCATGTTGTAATTTTGTTCAGTTTGTGTTCATTTTTTTGCTTATTTTGTTTATTTTGATGATCATTTTTGTACATTTACTTTATTATGCTCTTAATGTTTTGAATGTAATTGGGGGAGTTATTTCAGACTTTTTCTTACTCCCACTCATTGACATGTGGCATTGACATGAGTAGAAGTACTTTTTTTAACTGAGTAAGGAGTAATGTACTTGCAAATATATACGGTAACAATTCGATCACTGTGCAACATTTCTATGACTGGTAGACTGGTCAGTCTAAACCTGCCTCCAACAAATGTCATTTTTCCTGATTATTTTGTCCAGCTTTGATCATTTCCTCTGTTATTTTGGACCCTTCCATTCATTTTATGTGTTTTATTTTTCAATCGTTCAATTTCTTAAACCGGTTTACTACGTTGTTCATTTTTCGTTATCTTGAGGATTATTCTGTTCTTTTTTTACTATTTATTTTGTTCATTTCTTGTTAAATTTGTGATGATCTTGTTTAGTTTTGTTTGTTTTATAGATGGCATTCTTATTTTCACTTTTTGTTGATGTCCTGTATTATTTTGTTCATTTTGTTGTTTATGTTATTCCTGTTTTTATTATTTTATGCACATTTTTTTTACCATGTATATTATCTTGTTAATTTTTGTTAAATTTGTGATCATCTTGTTCAGTTTTGTTCATCTTGTGGATTATTTTGTTCATTTTTATTCATTTTGTTGATTATTTAATTCATTTTTCAGTTATTTTGTGCACATTTTGTTTAAAGTATAATGTATAATTGTCCGTTTTGTTGTTATCTTGTTTATTTTTGTACATTGATCCATAATTTTGTTCATTTTGTTGATTTTTATTGATTATTTTTGATTTTTTGGTTCATTACTTCTTACAGTTTGTTCATTTTTGTTAAATTGCCTTGTTCATTGTCTTATTTTGTTCATTTTTTAAAAAGGGGTCATTTTGTGCATTATGTTGTTATTTTCTTTGTATTTTGTTGATTTTATTATTTAATTTATAAACTACTTTGTTAGTTTTTTGTTCATTTTGTCAGTTTTTTTTTTGTTTATACTCTAAATCAAAAACAAAATTAATTCTGACACATATTTTTTGTATTTAATTAGTAACAACATTTTAAAATGCCATGTGGATCATTGACTTAAGTAGATGCCTAATTTCTGTTTTGTGTCTTGAGCCAATACAATCTGCCAACCAATCGAAGTCCAATCATTTTAAGCTACTTATCTGGCGTCACTGTACAGAAGTGTGCCACATGCTTACCGTGTCTGTGCCACCCATTCAAGAGCTGCCAGAGAGTTCAAATGAGAGAAATGCCCCAGGGGTGGTCAGTGGAGGGCATCAAACAGGGTACAACTGGGGCATCAGGGTGTTGAAACGTGTGCTACTGTAATTGACTCGGGCAGAGTTCCTACAGTAAGCACCAGCGACAAAATGGATGACACCGAGTTAGGCACCCAAAAGTTTATTTTTAATTTCTGGTCTGGTGCCATGAAGATCCAGAGAGGCTACTGTATCACTCTGCTCATTTCTCCATGTCACTCCAGTTCAAGAACAAGCAACAGGGTTTGTTTGTTTCTATAAGTGAGAGCTGAGTCTAAGTATAAGTCAGTGTAACAAAAAACTTCAATGGAAGCGAGCAAAAAGGAAATATCCGCTTTTTATTCGCAAGCAAGAAAGTGTGGGTGTGGCTTTTTTTATCGCTCAGAGCTGGAAGAGCAGAAGAGGGCGAATATGAAATAGAAATTAAGTGAGAAGAAAGATAAAGAAAAGGCTGTTTTTCTTTTCTTTTGTTCATTTTCTCTCAATAATTGCATCAGGCAAAAAAAAAAGAAATTAAGCATCTCCTGACCAAAACTAAAAAAGTCCACATGACCGAGCATTTTTGTTTTTACTATTCAAATCTAACAGTTTACACTGAACTTATTAAGATTAAGAAACATAAAAATAAAATAAAATCTAACAAAAAGGGAAGAAAAATACAAATGAAACGTGTGATGACAGCAAAGAATAATTAATAAAATAATGAAAGACATTCAAGTAAAATTTACAAAATAATCAACAAAAGGACCAGAAATGATTGAGATAATCTAGACAACAAGCAAATATAATAGAAAAAATAACAAAATTAACAAAATGTTTAAAGACAATAATAACAAATGTATGCAAGGATCAAGAAAAGGAACAAACATGAAACTCAAAAATAACCCAAAAAAATCCCCCCCAAACTGAACAAAAATGGACAGAATAATCAGGAAAATGTACAAAAATGAACAAAATAATCAGGAAAATGAACAAAATGGACGAAACCATTAATAAAATGAATGGAAATGAACAAAACAATCAAGAAAATCAACAAAAATGTGCCAAATCATCAAGAAGATCAACAAAATTAGTCGAAGTGATCAAAAAATTAACACAGAAATAAATTTTAAAAATTACATGAACATAAATTAAGAAAATAACAGACATAAATAGACCAAATGATCAAGAAAATGAACAACATATTCAACAAAACTAACAAATACTGTAGTAATAAACAAATTGGCAGCCCAAAAAGGCTCCATTTAACCCCAATGTTTGTAAAGTCAGACTTTCTCATAGTAGGCTACAGTCCAAAAGAAGTCTGTAAACATGAGCCAATTGGATTTAATTTGCAGCTCAAACACATTTAGTGGCTCATTCATGTCGAATTGTTTAGTTTAACTAGTATTTCAGGCTATCATTTTGACTTCGGGCCAATAGACGCAATAATTTCACTAATTCTAGTGTTGACAAGGCCTTATCTCCATGTCCAGACGTCTACTTGTCTCTGTTTCATCCATTTCGACTCGTCAGTGCCGTCTTGATTTTTGCAAATTATCCACAACAGCAAATGGGGATTCCAAAGCCGCATGGCACGCATTCCTCACTGACATGAAACATTCCCATTTGTGTTCATGGAAAATAAAGGCACAGTAGTAGCAGACAATAAGCCTTTACTCTGTGGACTGTGTCAAACCTCCATAATACCCACACATATTCATGGCATCTAAACTATACGCATAATGTTACTGTCTGAGTGGCCACGAATACAAACAGGGCTTACACCCAGTCAAGGCCTGAGCCTAAATTTAAAGCAGGACCCCCAAATCGATCCCATGGCTCTGGTCAAGTCCAGCTGTCACATAGGAGTATTTTTAGGCCTCAAGAAAACATGTGGCCCCATACCAAAGTCAAAAAAGGGCTTTAAAATAGTCTCTGTGGTCAGCAACTCATTGAGTTCCACAGGTGGTCACTGTAAGGTACGTCTTTGTTTGGAAATTCCATGCATTAAAAGCATCTAAAGTAATAAAGAAAGAACAGACCTAGCCAAGGCAGCTCTACTCCCTGCTATCGGACATAATGTGGGTCACCCACAAGGGGGTTATATTGTCATTTGCATACGAGGCTGAAATTGGCTTCTTATTCCAGTTGCAATTTACAGGAAAAGTTGAAGGAAACGTCAGTTAGATCCTGTATGTAGCCCACATTAGACCTGGACTGGACCCAAAACCACTACAACTAGACTTATCGAATCTGGACCGGATTATCAACGCACCCCTTAAATTGCAAACAGAATTGAAAGCTAACTTCAGCCTTGTTATTGGCATGCGTTTGTTTGTTAATAACATGACTTAAAAAGTAGTGTAATCTGGTAGTGTAGTCGATAGACAGACAGACAGACAGACAGACAGACAGACAGACAGACTAGTTTTATGTTATTTGACATTCTAAGAAATCTTCAAGCCCGGTGTCTTTAAAACATGTTTGTATGTATTCCCTAAATCTAAGATTATTCATTCCTAACGGTTGTTTTTTTCCATGTGCACAGTGAATGAACAGCGCATGTTGTCCACACTTGTGCAAAGTATTTCAAGTGTGGCAACACCTAAATAAGTTCACACAGGGTTTTATGCTATGTTTCAGAAAACTGGGAAGTCAGACTTATGTCACTCAGAACGTACGAGTTATGACCTCAATCTGTTCCAGGTAAACAAAGTCCAACTTAAACAACAATCATGGCTGACCATGATAAGCTAGTGTTTACTGTATTTTTGAAGAGACTCGTTGAAATCCAACAATCCTTTGTTGTTGCTTACACAAACAAATTTGTGGAGGAATGAATAGAGAACAAATCTTAACGTAAAGTGGTATTAAACATAAAGAGAGAGAGAGAACAACCCTTTGATATGATTTACCGATGATCATCAAAATCACATTCACCCTGAAGTTAAAATATCTTGTTAACATGTCATCCAGTTATGTCAATTGACTATCTATTCTGAAAGCCAAACAGTATGCACATTTTTACATTTTACCAAATAACTCTACGAAGAGTGATGTATCATCACGCAAATTCAAAGTGCCTGGTGTAACCAATAAATACAGGTACAGTATATCTGGTTTAGTAGGTATTAGTAATACATTTCTAACATTCAGTGTGTCTCTGAGGGCGCCAGACTGCTACATCTCAGAAAGTCGTGGTACAAACTCTGAATTCAAGTGGTGTGCCAGTGCATTTTTCCCAGTCAGAAGTCAGAAATTTTTAACTTGCCAATTTTCTAGAATGCAGCACAAGTACTGTATTCAATGGAAAATGCTAGCACAGACCAATGCTATAAGCAATATTAGCAAAAATTAAATGTGAAGATAGGGCACTTAGTGTAAGGCTGGGCAGCTGTCTCTGTGTTTTGCGTTTCTGTTTGCACATTATATTTCATAAGTATAACCTTGTAATACAGTTACTTGTTGATGTTCACGTTGAGAGGCTGAGAGAGGAAGGGGAGAGGTCTGGTAATAAAACTTTGGCCTTTATCCAAATTCATTTGCCAGAGTTTAGAGATGAGGCCAGCAGCTGCAAATTTTGTAACAGTCTACTGTTGAAAAAAATGACCTGTTTGATTTCATTTGAGTTTGATATATTCACGCCACAAAGTCAGTGTGACTAAAAAAGGAGCTGGAAACGCTGTTTGCATGTGAGCATTTGCTAACATGTTTTGCCAGAGGACTCACTTGAGAAGGTCTTCCGTCCTGACAAGAAAAACACACTAGCTCGCCAAGATATGGGAATTTCAATCAAACCTGTACCTGTGGATGAGATTTGAATCTGCAAACCAATCCATCTCATATTGAAAGCTCTGTGAGTGGTGAGCACCTACAGGATTTCCCATGCAACCCTACAAAGCTGCAGTGTGTTCCTGGGTTTTCTTGGACAGCATGTTCCAGCCTAGGCAATCACTGACCTCTCAGGTCAGATGTTACACATCAACCATGCTCTAAGAAGACACACGTGACACCCATCATAGCTACACAAAGTCAGGGTAGCACATTCCATTAAGATTCTCCTTTTCTTAGGTATTTTTTCATGTACTGACCTTAACTGTCATGGAGCCTTCATGTACAAAACTCTGGCATTTACAGCTTGTCTTACTGTAATGATGCCTTCTATTAATACTTCATAGTGACAATAACTCCAAGATTGGTATGCCATACTAGAGCAAAATGTCATGCATACATGGTGGGTTTCATCTTGTACTATTCTCCTGATGTCACATTAACCTGATACTCTCACTGAAACCAAGCTGTCCAGTGATTAGGGTTTCACTGATGAACAAATAATATGCAATGTAGGTGGTTTTCTTCATGTTATGACCCATACTGATTTATTTGCTCTGATGATAAACAGATGGTGTCTTTGGTTCATAAACCACAGGGTGCAGGTGCTGTAGTTCTTCAATCAGTCACTTATAAAATATGGCATATTTATGATTAGTGAGCCCACAACAGTTGTTAATTATTCACTCAACTTCCTTTATGAGCTCTTATAATCCCAGTACAAATCCACTAGAGCAACAGAAAATCTTTACAAGTCGAAACAGGTTCTGATTTGGGTCATACATTATAAACACACTTTGTAAGAGACTGTGATATTGTGCTTGTGTGACTGTTCTGTCATGCTGTCATGCCTAATGAATGAGCAGCTAAACCACTACATGGCTCATATCCATCCTACACAATTCACATATTAACAAAACATGAAAAATCTATTATTTGTCAGAACTGCAGTATGTTATACACATAAAATGAGGAGCAATGCCTGCAGTAACAGCACCTCTCCATTTATTAGGAGCCTCTGTAAACCAAGAGCAACCGATTGAGCACCAGATTCTTCTAGAGTCGAATGGGTGTTAGAGGATATCATCTTCAGTCATGAAGATCAAGAAGGAGATCAAGTTTTGGGTGTTCTAAGAATAGAAACAGCACTGCAACATATGGATGAAGCAAAATTATACTGTACATCATGTGTTCAGACAAATGAAATCTTAAGGCATGCAAAATCAGAATTCAATTTATCTTATTCATTATGTCTTGATCTGCATTTATATTCATTTTAAGATAAGGTGACCATTAAAATAAAGGGGAATTTTATTAGTACTTCTATGCTGTATGTACAATAATGCAGCATCAATATATGCCTAAAGGGCAAGGAGAGTCAGTGTTACATAAACCTATACGGATGCCACAACATTTGATTGCTTTTTGATGATTGAGGTTTGAAAAAGAATCACTACAAACACTCTGGCACATTTGTAAGAACCCTAAATCTTACCTGAATTGTAGTTTCTAAATGCATTTATGAAAGACTTAATAATAACAATAATAATAATGATAATGATACATTTTATTTATGGCTGCCCTCTTTCCACTAGTTTTTGCCAGTTTCATGCAACATGACAACCAGCTTCTCCTGTAGTATTCAAGATACTGCCAGGACACTGAAAGTGATCTCGAAGTGTGTATCTTGCTGACACACACTTCAACATGTGGACAGGAGCAGCTGGGGGTTGTACCTGCAAACTGACCTGGTCTAACTGATCAAAGGACGACCAAATGGAGTGAACTTAATGTCAGTGACACGCACAGCAGTGCCAGACGCTAAATGTCGACTGTACTTAAATGGTCGTACGTATTTGTTGGAAGACAATTACTTAATAGTTCATTTTCATTCACCTGTTAGCAAGCAAGTTCAGATTAACTGTACAGGACATATAATAGTGGGCTAAGACGGCAACTAAAATACTAGAGGTCTCATATCCTAACATTTAAGTGTACAGACGTGGATAAAATTGTTGGTACAACCCTCTGTAAATGACAGAAAAACCCACAATGGTCACAGAAATAACTTGAATCTGTCAAAAGTAATAAATAAAAATTGTATGAAAATTAACCAATGAAAATCAGACATTGCTTCTGAATTGTAGTTCAACAGAATTATTTTTAAAAACAAACTCACAAAACAGGTCTTGACAAAAATGATGGTACCATTAGTTTAATATTTTGTTGCACAACATTTTAAGGCAATCACTGCAATCAAATGATTTCTGTAACATTCTCCCAGAAGCTTTTGTGGCTTGTCAACATGCAGTTTGGCAAATTCCAGTCTCACTTTTTTATGATTTGTTTCCCTCCTTGGTCGTCTCCCATGAAGTCCAATTTGGCTCAAACATCGAGGGGTGGGGCGATCTGATACTGATGTACCTTGACCTTGGAGTTCACCTTGAATTTGTTTTGACGTTGTTCTGGGCTCTTTTGTTACCATTCGTGTTATCCGTCTCTTCTATTTGTCATCAGTTTTCCTCCTGCGGCCACGTCCAGGGAGGTTGGCTACAGTCCTGTGGATCTTAAATTTCTGAATAATATGTGCAACT